>JAQZBX010064569.1:0-16469 GCA_029593785.1 Cabassous unicinctus | reverse complement strand
GATTATTGTAGAAATGTCTATTTCTCCCTTCAGTTTTGCCAGAGTTTGTCTCATATATTTTGGGGCACCCTGGTTAGGTGCGTAGATATTTATGACTGTTATATCTTCCTGGTGGATCGTCCCTTTTATTAATATATAATGGCCTTCTGTATCTCTTATAACTTTTTTGCATTTAAAGTCTGTTTTGTCTGATATTAGTATAGCTACCCCTGCTCTTTTCTGGTTACTATTCGCATGGAGTATCTTTTTCCAACCTTTCACTTTCAGCTGGTTTGTATCCCTGGGTCTAAGGTGAGTTTCTTGTAAGCAGCATATGGATGGCTCATGTTTTTTTATCCATTCTATCAGCCTGTATCTTTTGATTGGTGAGTTTAATCCATTCACATTCAATGATATTACTGTAAATGCACTATTTACTTCCTCCATTTTATTCTTTGGTTTTCATATGTCATCTTGTTTTTGTCTGTCTTTTTACTCTTTTGTTTATCCTTTCTGCTATTCTTTCTTCTATACTCTCCTCCAAGCCTCTCTCTCCTGTCTTTTTCTTTCAGGTTCTAAGGCTTCCTTTAATATTTCCTGCAAAGGTAGATTCTTTTTTGCAAACTCTCTTAGTTTCTGTTTGTTTGTGAATATTTTATACTCACCTTCATATTTGAAGGACAGTTTTGCTGGATAAAGAATTCTTATCTGGCAGTTTTTCTCTTTCAGTTTCCTAATTGTCTTCTTGCCTCCATGGTTTCTGAAGAGAAATCTGCATTAAGTCTTACTGGACGTCCCTTGTATGTGATCGTTTGCTTCTCTCTTGCTGCTCGGAGAACTTTCTCTTTATCTTTGACATTTGACATACTGAGTAGTAAGTGTCTTGGCGTAGGTCTATTTGGATTTATTCTGATTGGGGTACGGTGTGCTTCTTGGACATGTAAGTTCATTTCTTTCATGAGAGTTGGGAAATTTTCAGCTATTATTTCCTCAAATACTCTTTCTGCCCATTTTCCCTTCTCTTCTCCTTCTGGAACTCCCATGACACGTATGTTGTTGTGTTTTGTGTTGTCATTCAACTCTCTGAGCCCCTGCTCAATTTTTTCCATTCTTTTCTCTCTCTGTTCTTTTCTCTCTTCAATTTTAGCTGTTCTGTCTTCGTTATCACTTATTCTTTCTTCTATCATTTAGAGTCTGCTGTTGTATGCCTTAAATGTGTTTTTGACCTCGGGTATTGTGTCTTTCATTCCCATGAACTCCGTTACTTTTCTGTTCAAGATTTCAAATTCTTCTTTGCTTTAGCTCAATGTCTTCTTGATGTCATTTATCTCTTTAACTATATTGTCTTTCAACTCATTAATTTGATTTTGGAAATTTGTGCTCATCTCGCTGATTAGTTCTCTCAAATTCTACATCTCTTCTGGGACTTTGATGTATTTCTTTTCTTGGGCCATGTCTTCTATTTTCTTAGTATGGCTCGTAATTTTTTGCTGGTGTTTAGGCATCTGGTTATGATGTAGTTTACTCACATGCTCAATCTCTTTCTCTTTTATAGGGATTTAGTGGCAGGAAGCTGTGAGTTACCACAGCTATTTGATTTTTGGCTCGACCTGGATTGTTAGGATTGTCCTGCTGGTTGCTCAAAACTGGGCACTGGACCCAGCAATTTGTTGTAGAGTCGCTTCCTAGGGCCTTGGGCAGGGAGGCTATAGAGGCCAGGGAAAGCATCTCCTACTTATTTTTAATTTTCTTATGTGCACTTCCTTGGTCTGCCAGGCAATGGTGCTCTTTGGCAGCTCTCAATTCAATGCCTGGTCAGAGTGTTTTTGTTGTGACACAGACCAGATCAATGAGATAGCGCTTCCTGTCTGGGGGCTAATAGTCTTGTAATTCAAACTTTCTGAGAGTGTTCTCCAGTCTTCTCTGGCAGCCCCCTCCCTTTTCCCAGCTAGGAAATATTTCCACTCCCCTCTGAGTCCTCAACAATCAGTCCCTGTTAGTAGAGGAGGAGATTGGGAAGTTTGTATATCTTCAGCCCATTGCAGGCTCCAAGGCAAACAATGGCGCAGCCTCATCCAGCCTGGAAGGGCTCTCAAGATAGGCAGACCAAACCTGCGAGTCAAAAGCAGGGTCAGCCCCAGGCTCTCTCTCCCCTCTCCTGTGGAGTCCTCAACAATTAGTCCAGGCTAGAAGAGAGGGAGATTGCGAGGGTCGGAGAGTCCTTCGCAGGCTCCCATGGTAAACCACCGTGTGGTCCCACCTGTCCTGGAAGGGCTCATGGGGCACAGCAGACCAAATTTGTGGGTCAGAACCTGAGTCAGCCTTAGGCTGTATCCCTCTCTCTCCCCTTTCCTGGGGTGGTAGATCCCTGGAGCCCCCTTTGTAGTCGCAGGTCCAGGGGCCTGAGAATTCTAAAGAGTGTGGGGGAGGGTGCTGGCAGCAGCAGCCGCTGCTGATTCCAACTCACAGTTCTGTCATCAAGATTTCCCTCTTTTGTCCCTCTCTTCTCTGGGTGGTGTGCAGCCTTCACCTTCTGTCCTAAACCCTAGAAGATCTTTCTCGGGGCTGTTTCAGCCTGTCCTCTAGCTATTTTTCTGAAGAAGAGATTACCATGTCTTACTAGTCCGCCATCTTCCCAGAAGTCTCTCGCAAGGTTTCTAAGATTCTTTTTTGTACTTAGCAATCAAGCTTGGTAAATCTTAAATCAGCATTCAGTGGTAAGAATAGCATTATCAAAACAAAGAGAAAGCATCTTAGTCATTCTTCCATTTAGAAAATCTGATTAATAATGATGAGGAGGTTTAAATGATTAGAGGAAGAGATTTTAATATTTCACCCTTGCAATTATAAATGGATCTAGAACATTATCAGGGGAGCCATATTAAAGAAACAATTTTACATGGAAGAAGGTGCCCAAATTTCACTACCCACTGACAAACCATCTCTCCTTATAGGATTTTTGTCTGGCCTAGAAAACAGCACAATGAAGCCTACAGTGACTCCAGTCCTGGTCATGGGACCAGCTTTGGCCAGCAGGACATTAGAGAACGTGCCACAAGCAGAGACTTGATAAAGGCTTGTCCATTGGGCATTTCCTCTCCTGCTGCTCTTGTAAATGAGCCCGGGCTAGCCTTCTGGATGACAACAGCCGTGTAGCCCAATCGCCCCACTTCACCCCAGCCATAAGCCCAGGAAGCAGAGCCACTAGCGAGCCAGAAACTGACCACAGACATGCGAGTGAGCCCAAACAATGCCAGCAGAGCACCCTGCCTGAGCCCAGTGCAGTGTCAATTCACAGGTGCATGAGCTAAATAAATGGCTGTTATTTTAAGTTACTAAGCCTTGGGGTGGTTGGTTATGTGGCAAAACCTAATTGTCACACCTGACATCATGATATGAGGCCCAGCAGAAGGAAATATATAGCAGGGTCCTTGCTAGTGGGGCCCTACAACCTAATTGGAAAAGAAAGAATATAGACACAAAATACTTAGTTAATAAGGCAGCATGATGTCTGCCAGCATTATACTCTGGCTTAATAAATTATAGAAAAGGTGCTAATTAGGAGGTATAAGCAAGATGTGACAAAGAAGTAAAAGGTGGGAATAAACATGCATCTTTAAAGAAGGAAAGGTAGGGCAGCTTGAATTAGGACAATCCAGGACGGTACATGGCAAGGAAAGACAAGAATTAGGGTAGATAAGTAAGATGGAAGCAGCAGGCCTTAGAACTTCTGCCAAGGAACCTAACATTAAAACAGGACACAACAGGCGACTATTTAAAAGCCCAGAAATAGTTTAATAGTAAATCCAATAATGTGCTTGCCTTAGACACTATACTGAGTGTTAGAAGGATGATGATAAGTTCCATATAAATATATTTAGGGTGCTATCTCCCTGCCACCTCCTTCTCTTAGGAACAGGCTTCCACCCCCACCCCCTGATCCAAATGGCTACATTGGGCTGCCATGTTGATACTTTGGGACTTCGATGGGCCCAAATTGGGTCAATGAATTCTCCCAGAGGGAGAAAAAGGAGGAATTCTAGATCTCTCTGTGAAGCTGGAAAAATGTAAAACTTGGGAAGTACCATCTGCCACAAATTCCTCCTCATGGGAGAGAAAATAAAGCCATGAGAGAGAAACAGACACAAAAACCAAATCAGCCTTTTCGGCATTCCTGGGCCCTGGACACATCCTTGTCCTTTCCATGGTTGGTTGTGCACCCATCTTAGATCTGGTTTAAGCTGGGTTTATGACCAAAATAATGCACTGTGGGAAATGAGATACATAATAAACATGCAGATTCCAAATGGAATCTGGGCTCTGCTCTTTTCATGAATCTATCTGAAGACTCAGAAAAGAAAGTTTTGCTGGGATAGGGAATTTTATTCAAAGGCAGTGAAGAGCATGAACTGTGATTCTGGGGTGACTGGAGAAAAGAAGGATGCTCTTTGAAGAAGGATGATGTAGGAGGCACCATAAGGAAAAAGGGAAAGGTGATGGAAAGCTGCAGGGAGAAAGCCTGCACCCCTCCCCTCATGCATGTGTGTACACAAGGGAGCCAATTCCAGCTCCCTGACAGTCCTCACATGTGGCCACCTCTTTGCATCTGCACATTCTGATCCTGCCCTTGCTGCATCCCTGCCTCCTTCCAGGCCCATCGCCCCCATGTCTGTCCTCTGCTCCCCGTCAGAAGAATTCTCTCCCTTTCCTGTGGCCTCACTGCAAGGCTGGGTCACAGACTTACTACATGCTGCGTTGTATTATTGTTACTATTACATGCGTGATCTCCCTACCAGGGAGAACGGTAGAGTTGAGAACATGATTAACTACATGGAGACGATACAGCTGAGCTCGTGATCGAAAGCGGTCTTGGTTCTGTCATCTCCTCGCTGTGGGCAAGTCTATAACTTGCCTGAATGGGGGAACTGGGACGCATTCATTTAGTAATACCAACACTACCACGGCTACGCCTAGCAGCAACGGAGTCTGGAAAGCTGGTAACTTGTAGCAAGGCATGTTGTCACTTTGAGCAAATCAAGGGTCTGTTAGCAAAGGGAGGGACGAATGGATAGTAGCAGCCAGCCAGCAGTGTTCGGAAAAGTAATTTCATTTCTCACACTAAGTCAAGGGACCCAGCAAGGAAAGGATTTCCATCTCTCAATATGGACTCCAGATGTCAATTAGGATCAGTTTCCGCATCTGAAAAATGGGGGTGATGCTCCTACCTAACTTAGAGGATAGTCATGAGGATTCCATGAGATAGTCCATGAAACTGCTCATAACAATCCCAGGCTTACAGCAAGTGCTTGGTAAATGTGAGATATTCCTATTCATTCTTTTAACAAGGAAGAAACTTAGGCCTGAAAAGGCCATGAGACTGATGTATATGCCAGAACGTAAGTTTCCAGGCTCCGGGAAGAAGCTGGCTGAAGTAGACATGAGTTTTATGAGTCATTTACTGACCTGTAGTGCAATGGCAGCCTTCAAGACCAGTACCAAGCAGGGAGGCCTGCGTATTTTCCACTCGCCCACCACCACCCTCAAGAGAACAAAGAACTTAGTCTCTAGGGGTACTCCCCAACAGAGCGTGAGTTGTAGGGAGGTGGGCACGGTAGGAAGGTAATTCTGTACTTTGATGGAATCCCCTTTGCTGGGCCCCCAAACTTTCCCCAAACCTAGGAGTGCTCACGACGGCGTGCGGCACCCGGGGGGAACCAAGTACCCCTTCCTGTTAGTGCTGCTTGTTATTGCCCATTGGGCTGTGTGTTCCATGAAAGGAGGCTTGACCTGGCTCATCTCTTTACTCTGCATCTGCAAAGTGCCTAGAACGTAGTAGTAGGAGCACAGCTAATAGCTGTTGAATACTGAAGGTGTATCGCTGATTCAAACCAATGACTCAAAACCAATTGGCCAGGCTTTCAGGTATTTGTGAAAGTTCTACCAGGCTACCCTTTTCTGAGGCATTTTATTTTTCAGTAATAATAAATGTATTATCTAGTAAAATGGTCAAAAGTTACTAAATGATTCCAAATAAAACAGCATCATTCTAGAGGAAAACAATTTAAAGAAAGGCCTACGCTGTGGAAGTACTATGAAGTACGTCTTCAAGATCACCAAATGCTCTTTTGCGCCCTGAGTGTGGGCTCAGCGCTAGGCTGTGGTTTCTTTGAGGGCAGTGGGTCCTAGAGTTTCTTCCAAACCTCTCGGGCTATATTCTCCTCAATGTAAGTGCAGGCATGTTAGATATTATGGGGAAACTGTTTATTTGTAGGCCTATGAAAGTTCTTTCATTTGGATGTTTTTCCCTATAATAAAATATTGTCTTACTTTGCCACATTCGCTACACCAAATACCACGCACTGCTTGGCTTTGACAATGGGAATTTATTGGGGGCAAGAAGTTCAACCTCAAGGAGTCTGCAGGCCATGCTTTCTCCAGGATTCTGCAGCGTTCTGGTGATGGCAATCATCCGTCACAGGGCGGTCTCCCTCTGCCTTCTCCTACTTCTGGCTTCTATTTCCCAGTTCCAACTGACTTTGCTTCTAAAGACTTCAGCCATGTTGAATTTTGACCCCCCCTTCTTCAGTTTGGCCACACCGTAACTGATAATTGGATCTCCTAAGGCCCTATTTACAAATGGGGTCATATCCACAGGAAAGGGGATTAAATTAAGAGCATGCCTTTTGTTGGGGTGCATCATTCAATCTGCCACAGGTAGTAAATAAAACACTTATGAGAAATACATTAATGACTTTTTACATTTCTTGTATTAGCCTAACTCTTGTGAATTGGACACATTTTGATGTTCTATCAAATAGAATCAGTCTAACTCTTGTGAATTTGTTCTATGCCTTTAACCCCCCTTCCTGTTATCCAGACCAGAATGGAGAAAGCTGAGACTGGGAACATAATAACAGTAACTTCTAATATCTACTAAGTATGTATAGTGTGCTAGGAAATCTGCCAAGTTCTTTATATATATTAACTAATTAAATCTAATAAAACTCTTGGTAGTGGGTAGTGTTAGAATCCTGCTTTATAACTGAGGAAATTAAGGCTCAGAGAGGTGAATTGACTTGCTCCAAATCACATAACTACTAAATGGAAGTTCTTTCACCTCTAAAGTCATGCTTTCTAGGGTCCCTGTGGGCCTAGGAGAGCAGAGGATCTCAACTCTGTGGTCACCCTAGCAGGGCCCCGAGGCCTCCAGGACTCCAGCTGATCCTGAGTTAGAGGGTCCCCTTTTCAGCCCTCTGCCTGGTACCCTGAGCAGCCCCCAAGGGAAGCTCCAGAGAACAGGGCCAGCAGTGCTGCCCTTGCTCAGACCTCCCAGCTGTCCCTCACCCTCCAGGGGCTTCAGATCTGGGGGGAATTCTAACAAGGTCTTTAATCTCCCATCCCAACAGAATGACACTGGTCCAGCATCAGTATTTCAGAAATGGCACCATTTTTTAAGTTAATGGCCTTTTGTTAATTAACTCAGAGGTATTTCTTCTCTAAACTGAAATCTTCCTGTCTGGCTTGGAAATCCTTTTGCCCTCCTTGTCATAAGTTGGCAGGTTCTTTAACTCTTTTCTATAGAATAGTCATATAAAAGATTATTCACAACAAATTTGTACTATTAAGAAAAAGTCATATGCTTTTAAACATAATGTGAGTTTCATAGCACCTCCTTTCTAAAGATATCTGTGTGGTTGTTTTCTTAAGAAAAGGTCACACGGATTACTTTTAAAGGAAATTCATAATTTCCAAGCAGATCAGGTCTTTGTGTGTCAATTTCTTAAAGACAGGGGCCCCGTAAACAGCACCCAGCTCCCTGTGCTAAATACAGAACCACATTCCACAAGGAACTCACAGATTTCTGTAAAATGGGGCCAATGATACCCACCTCCTAGGAATATAGCAAGGATTAAAAATGAAAATGTATATAAAGCATTTAGCACATAGTAAATGTTCAAGGTCACCTTATAGTCAGTAGTTTAGGAACTCCTTGATGATGAACCCAAGCTACACCTGTCTCATTTTTAACTCTGTTCAACAGAGAAAGCATTTGGCCATTCAGGGCCTGGAAAAGCCCTCAACCTCCTTGCATACATAAATAAAATAATTAGGAGATAAAGGACAGCCGCTCCAAACTCTTTCTTCAAGATTTCCAGATAAAAAGTTTCCAAATCCTCATTGAACAATTTGCATTCTGCTGTTCAGATGTCCCCCACCCCCCACCTCCCACCACCCTCTGCTCTCAGTCTGTGTGCATATTATTTGCTCTCACAGACAGTACAGGCCCCTCCTGCTACTGCATCAGAGCTGTTAACTGGCCAGACACAGGCAGAATTACGCAGCATTCTTGCTTGTGGGTGTTTAATATAAGTGGGAAGGGTTTGAAGATCCCTATGTGTCTTGAAAGCAGTGATCTAATATTGCTCTGCTTCCATACACGCTGACTGAACCATAATTCACAACCGTGAAACCAAATAGCGTGTACTTTTTTTAAAATTAAATTTTATTAGATTGTTTCTGAAGAGCTGTTTTAGCTCTAAGGAGAGCAAGCCCATCTTCCCATGCAGAGCTGCTGGAGTTTACTCCAGCAAGGGCACCGTGGCCTCTTAGAGTCAAGGGGGAGTGAAGGGCAGGTTTGGTGGCCACGGCGCCTGGCGTCTAGATGCCCGTTCCTTTCTCCAGAGAGCCATCCTTTGAGGGCATGCAACGGTGCAGCCAAATTCCTCATCGCGCTTCTTTCTTGGAAGCCTTCTTTTCTCCTCTGTCTCTGGTATTCTGCAGCGATTTGGGTACATACCCATTCCTAAAAGCATCATGTTGCTTCCAACTAGTCTTCTCTTTGCTTTAACTCCATCACCAGCATCTGCAGAGGTGGCCAGGAACAACGACAAGGTTGTTTTTCCATAACTGCCTGGAGAAGGACAAAGCCTGTGTGTGCATTTGAATGTGGCTCGGAAGCTGAGCTGAGGGGGAAGAAATGTCCCAGGAAGTGGTTAATAATTTAAACTCTGACTCAAGCTCAGAACAAATGTGCTATGATCGCAAAGGATGAGCCTTCTGCACGGCTGTGATGCGAGCACAGGAGGATGCTGGTGTCCAGGGAAGGTGATTTGTGACTCACGGCCAGAAGTTTCCAGCATGTTGGTTTCGCCCGCTATTATAGATCAGGTTTCCCTCCCATCCCTATAGACGAAGTGGAGGAAGCTAAAAAAAAAAAAAAGACCTTGGCTTCAGACCAACCCATTCAAAACTAAACTCAAAGAGAAGAGGTTCCTGTTGTCACTTGTTCCTCATAGATCTGAATCCATTCTCTTTGGTTTTTGGTATCTACAATTTCCAGTTGCCTTAATTCTTTATTGTTTTATGCCAGGATCCCTTTGGCATGCTAGGGACACCTATGGGCCCTTCTCAGAATAATGATTTTAAATATTAAAATAATATACATTGGGTTTCAAAGGAAAATAATTATATTGAAATGTCGGTATCAAAATACTGCAAAATAATTGAAATAGGCTAAAAGATGCACATCTTTAGTTTTCTTTATTTTGTAATTTTGAAACATTTTTATTTTGAAATAAATTTAGACCTACAGAAATGCTGCAAAAATAGTCTAGAGCATTTCAATACACCCTTAACCCAGATTACCTAAGGTTAACCTCTTAGAGAAGCATGTTTATCAAAACTAAGATATAAACACTGATATAATACTCTTTATCAAACTGTATACTTTATTGGGAATTCTCCACCAGTTTTTCCATTAATGTCTTTTTCCTGTTTCAGTTCAGGGTCCTACATTTCATTTAGCTGTCACGTCTCCATAGTCTTTTATGACCACGACACTTTTGAAGAATACTGACCAGTTATTTTACAGAATCCCTCAATTTGGGGTTATCTGGTGTTTTCTTATAATTAGATCATGAATATATATATATATGGTAAGAATGCATACTTCTTGATTAATGCATTTAATAACTAGTCAGCCTAATAAATGCATTAAATAACTACCCAAATATATAACTATACTAATTTTAAAGGAGAGATGGGTGTAAATATTTTGTGAGCTGCAACGACTGAAATGGGATATGAAAATATCTGTGATTTCCACTAGTGGCAAAGTCACAGGTACAGCTGATAGTGCTGTGGTTGGGTTGGGTGCCTACCTTTATAATCGAAAGGAAAAACTAAATCTCAGTTAAGAAAGTGAATGCTTTCTATCCATCCAAGTTCATAGATCCCCTTGAATTCCATATATGAATGCATTCAAGATCTGAGGGTCCCTGGAAAAGATCCCCACTCTACGGCTACTGATAATTACAGACGACGAGAATAACCCTATGTTAAAAGTTGTTACCACAGTTCACCTCCTCTTTTTTTCCCTAAAGACACTGGAAGAAATGACCTCAGCTGAACAGACGATCTTTCATGAAATTCCTCCAAATTATCCAAGCGTAAATCCACCACGGATCTCAGCAACTACAGGCCGCCTCACTGCCTCTAATGCATGAAGCCTTCTGGTTCTTGGCACAAGTTTTGCAAAAGGCAAGGGAACCAGTATCTGACCTGATGTTTGGCTCCTGACATGGAATATCCTCTTTTGTGTGTATATACAGTCAACTGTCATAATTCACAGTAGTTATATTTTATAAAGTCTCTGCAAACACTGAATTAGCAAATACTGAACCGTCGCTCCTACAGGAAATACAGGGCTAGGTTCCTGTGAGCCTCTGGTCACAACTTTTTTGTCAACCAATAAATAACTGTGTTTGATGTGTGTTTCTGTTTAAAGACACCTTAATTACTATGTATTGTCGATTCGTTAACATTGGGCCCCTGGCCAGTGGCACTGTAACTCTTGCCTTAACAAAGCTTATCTAACACATGTGTTTTCTCCACGAGGCGCATGGCAGTCATTTTGTGTTTAGGAGCAATAGGCAGCACTTCAGCACTACACTAGGGGCCTATTTTAAACAACAAAGTCACCAACAAAAAGCATAAAAATATAAAAAACAAGGCACTAAATAATACCATGAGAAGGACACATGTTTACAGTATGAGAGTTGAAACAAGAAGGCAAAGAGCCACCTTGTTCAATCTCAGCTGGGAGCACGTGCGTTGGAAGACTCGAAATTTTCACAACAGCACATGTCTGCGAATGACTGTGAAAGCACCATGAGTATTGATTTTGGGGTTACAAATATTTTAGCAAGTAGGCAGATTGACCAATACAGAATCTGTAATTAATGCTAATTTACTATGTATATTGTTTTCTTCATACTAGAGCTCACATTTACAAATACAGCTTCCATATGTTTCCATCCTCATGACTTTCTTATCTGTTTGGCCAGTAAGCTATAAACAATGGTTTTCTGACCAAGCATTGGTTGTCCACCATCAGTACTGGAGTTCTACAGTTACTAAGGTGTGGAAGGCTGGCCTTGGGGGCAGTGAGGCCTCCACCCACGTCTGGGCTGAAGTGGAACCATCAAGAGCTATTGAATACTCCCTGAATGGCTTCATCATCCCTGTGCTAAGACAGTCACACGTCTACCAGATGAGGTAGGAATCTCATTTTATAGATGAGGAAATGGAGCCACAGAGAACATAAGTAACTTGCCCAATTTCATAGTAAAAGACTCAGCCCAAATTCACTTTTAAGTCTGATTCCAGAGCTCAAAATCTTAACTTCTACACTCTTCTGTGATGGGTGGCTTTACATGTGCTACCTGGGGCTTTACTTGTACCAAACACACCTGGTAGGATGGTTTCATAAGGAGACGTTTTGTTTCTCAAAGGCCCTGCCTCTGTGGGATATGGTCAAGGACTTAGTCAAAGGCAGGGCCCTGGAGTTGTGGCAGAAGAATAGACGAAGACATTAGGTGTAGGCAGTTCTAACAGCCAAATCTCTCAGGTACAAGG
This sequence comes from Cabassous unicinctus, assembly GCA_029593785.1. Taxonomy (NCBI): domain Eukaryota; kingdom Metazoa; phylum Chordata; class Mammalia; order Cingulata; family Chlamyphoridae; genus Cabassous; species Cabassous unicinctus. The sequence continues at coordinate 4,574 of JAQZBX010064569.1, read as the reverse complement.
TTTAGGCAAGAGGGTCAGACAGGTACGCAAGGCCTACACAAGGATGAAGGTCTGGAGTTGTGAGAACAGCCTGAATTAAACAGAGGGAGGAAAAAAAAGAAGACTAAATTCTAGTGCAAACCTCCAGTCCTTATCATTTTTTTGTTTCCTGCTGGGTAGGGGCCTCACTGGCTCCCAGGTGTGTGTCTAGAGCTCTGAGACATCTCAGAGAATGGAAGGTGGAACTTGCTCTTGTTGAACCTGGGACAGAGTTTCCCACAGTAGGGCAGGGAACCTCTTTCTACTCACCATAGGAAATGTGCAGAATTTTCAAAGTGAGTGTTCTTTAACAAAGAAACTTCCATTTAAAAACAACAGGGGCCAACACAGACAGTGTGTGTGTGTGTATGTGTGTGTATGTAAGAGAGGAGATGTAGTGATTTTCTATTACTGTATAATAAATTACCACAAACTCAGTGAATTAAAGCAGCACCCATTTATTATCCCCCAGTTTCCATGGGTAGAGTTCAGGCATGGCTTAGCTGGGTCCTCTGCTCAGGTCTCATGGGGCAAATCAAGGTATCAGTCACAGCTGCAGTCTTATCTGGAGCTTGGGGTTCTCCTTCAAGCTCTTTCAGGTTGTCAGCAGAATTCATTTCCTTGAAGCTGTAAAACTCATGGCACTTTTTATCTTCTCTGAGACCAGCAAAAGTGCATCTCTCTAAATTCTTTTGTGTCTAACTTCTAAACCTGCTTTTATGTGCCCACCTGATTAGGTCAGGCCCACCCAGGACAATCTGCCTTTTGATTAAACCAAAGCCAACTGATTAAGGACCTTAATTAAATCTTCAAAGTTTCTTCACCTTTGCCATATAATGTAACCTATTTACAGGAATGATAGTCCATCATATTTACATGTCTTGTCCATACTTAAGGGGAATGGATTATATAGGGTACGTATACAAGGGAGCTAGAGACTTCGGGATCAACTTAGTATTCTGCCTACCACAGGAGAGAACTCAAAATTACCCAAAATCCTAGTTTTAAAGTACCTAATGTTGGGAATTGCTGAGTTTCAAAGGCTATATTCAAATGCAATTAACATCTGGAACATAAAATCCTCACTTTGATGTGATATCTGCTACAGGGCACAGCCTAACAGGAATTTGGTTGCCCCCTCCAACAGGAGCCCAGACACTCATGGCTAATGACAATTGTGAGTATTTTTTCCCACATCCCCATAATCGTGCTATAGGGGAAGGTGGAAGCAGAATTTGGTAAATGCATAAGAAGAACCCTACATGGTAATTCTGACCCATAGAAAACTGGAAGGACCTTGAAAATAATTGTCAAAACAATGCGCTGATCTTTCTGTTGAAACTAGAAGAGTAGCTATAATTCCCATGTTACAGATGAGACAAATGAAATCCATTGGTGTGTCAAATAACGTTCTCATTGTTGATGATTGTTAACTGACCACAAAAGCATATAGGTCTGACCCTGTAATGCTTTGTTCAGATTTCTCTCCTTATTGATACTTCTCACTTTCCTACTAATAGTATTTTCTTAATTGAAAGAAAATTGCTCCAATTTAGATAATTAACCCAATTAATTAGTAACTAACTTTCCAAAGGAGTTGATTTCATTTGCTTTAGAGTATCAGGTAAGGTTACAGGTCCTGGCATTCTGGCCTTGGTCAACATAACATCTTCTACTGGAGCAAAAACTAAGGGAAATTGAGACTAGATTTTTAAGAAATTGTACGTCTTTAATTGGAAGTATGCATAAAAATTCACAAAGAAAAGGGAAATTTTGTAAATGGCAGTGATAGAGACCTCAGGAAGGGTCTTATAAAAATTTCAGTGAGTAATTTTCCCTTCTAGGATGAATTTGTGATATTGCCACTCAGCTGCGAAAATGCATTCTTTATTTGGATTACAAGCAAAGCACCCAGAGCCAGAGCACACTAGAACTGAATTACTTTTTCAGCATGAAGGTCATCCATGCCTAATCATCCTCTAACCGGCATCTCTGTGCAAAGTTCTATTGTGACCCAGGTTCCTGGTTTTGAGGGCTTTGCTGGAGCCAAGGAGATGTGTTTTCAGGGAAAACAAAGCCAGCTGGTTATAGCAAGTCCTTTGCATCAACAGTCACAGTAAAAATCACAGGCCCATTAAGGCCCACTTGTAGCTAGAAGAGAAAGGGTTGAGGGAAAGGCCACTCTGGTCATGTCTCTTCCCAGGATCCAGACCTTGAAGTGTGCTTGTCCTGACACTGACATCAGGGTGCATTGCACGTTCCTGTTGAGGTCTCCATTTGGGGCACAGTCAGCTTCCAAAGGGAACAAGTCTCCTCCATCCAGCGTCCTCCATGCTGCATGCCACCAGGTCACATTTCTTCATTGTCAAGCATGCTCATCTGTTACATCCAGGTCAAATGTAGGCTTCCATAGCAGCAGTGATAATACATACAGAAGATCTGGTTTCCTGGTTTATTAATATCTTTATCATCAATATAATCTATTCTTGAAATCCCAGGAAAATTTAGATTCAATACCTAAGGAAATTTATCAACCTGTTAACAGAGGTTATCCCTGAATGATTTCTTTTTGTGCTTATCTGTATTTTTTCAAATTGTGTACCCTGAGGATTTATTACCTTTTTCATTAGAAAAAAATTAAGTTGTCAGGCAGTAATATAAAAAAGCATCAAATATAATATGCTTGACTCCCCCCGGTTTTTTAGGAAATACACATTCAAGTCAAAACGGTGGCCTAGATAAAGCAAATACAATTCTTTTATGACTCTCTTTTGTCACAAAAGTTGTACCATGTACCTTCAGAACAGAGTACATCATTCTATTTATGTAGTGATTAATGGTTTATGTATCACTGTTATTTTATTAATAAAAAACATGTTTGGCATATGACCCTGCAATTGCACTCCTAGGTATATACCCGAATGAAATGAAAACAGACACTCAAGCACCAATGCTCATTGCAGCATTATTCACAATAGCCAAAAGCTAGAAACAATCCAAATGTCCATCAACAGATGAATGGATAAACAGAATGTGGCACATCCATTTAATGGAATACTATTCAGCCATGGAAAGGAATGAAGTTCTGATGCATGCTACAACACGGATGAACCCTGAAGACATCATATTGAGTGAAATAAGTCAGACACAAAAGAACAAATTTGTATGATTCCACTACATGAAATAACTAGAATAGGCAATTCATAGAGACATAAAGTAGATTAGAGGTTACCAGGGCTGTGGGGTGGGGGAATGGGAAGTTATTGCTTAAAGAGTATAGAGCTTCTGTTTGTTTGGGGTGGTGGGAAAGTTTTGGAAATAGCGGTGATGGTTGCACAGCATTGTGAATATAATTAACGTCACCGACCTGTACATTCAAAGTGATTTACATGGCAAATTTTATGTCATATATTTTACAATGAAATTAAAAACCAAAAAATTGTATTTGAGTCTTTTGAACTCAGTTAACATTCTAGGCCCCTGAGGGGGGGTGGAATTCAGAAAGTCTTGCCCTCCTTTTGTTAATTTTTAAATAGACCAGTCGTCACAGGAGAAGGATAAAATGTTGGGACTATTTGTTCATTATTAGATTACTTTCTTGCAACAAGCATGAAGCGATGCCAGAGAAGTAACGTCAAGCCCTTAGAAGCAATCAGTTCCCAAGTACCTTCCAGGGCAGCCGGTGGACTCCAGCACACTAGTGTCAGGGACCCCTCCATGTACTGCCAACATTTTTTTCAGGGTTGCGGTTACGCCTCTCGGTGGAATGCTGAGCTGAATAAATTTGGTTTTAGGTAAGTGGTACAACGTAAAGGGTAACATCAGTCCTGCACTAGAGATAACTCATGTTTTCACCAAAACACTACAACATCACAGAATTTGCTTTCGAGTGTAGAAGAGAGTCTTCTGTGACAATAAACAGTTCTACTCAGTGCTGGAAGGACTGTGAAGAGAATCATAAACTGTGTATACTATTAATAGAGCTTTGGGGGTATTATTATGCCACAATGATTATAGTGTAATTATTATTGATGTGTTTAAAGCTGTCTGGGGTCTTTTAATCTCTTCTAGGGCCACCCAAAATTCTAATATTCAGTTTTCCATGAATACACGATTCCACGTGCACACTCAGATATACACACAGAGCTTAAAAACCACTGTACTACAAAAATCTCTCTTCAGCATCCCCTGAAGGCAGTTTTCCAGCCGACATTTAACTTCTTCCATTGAGCAAAAGCTCACTGTCTTATATGAAAACCCTTTCCACTTTGGAAAAAATGCTAATTTTAAACTATTTTTGTTAAAGTCCACCTCCAAGCAATATCTGCACACTTATACTAATTCTGTTATTTAAAGAGCAAAGCTGTGTTTTCCCCAAGACCTCTCTACTCACTAAAACATGAACATTTGCCTTAGCAAATGAGACTATTTTAAAATGTTTTATCTAAGAATCACTTACAGAAAGTTCGCTTTGCAAAAGGAGTCACACTGGAATTCCTTTAAACCCAAGCTCTGCCTTCATATTTCAGGTATTTCTTGTTTGACCCTATAAAATT
>JAQZBX010064568.1:0-16472 GCA_029593785.1 Cabassous unicinctus | reverse complement strand
GCTCCCCTACGTCACTTTTTCTGAGTTCCCACATGAATCTGTAGGCTTCTCCATTACAGTTCCTATTATATAATAATTAACTGTTTATATGCCTGAATCCTCAACTAGACCTTGAGTATTCTCATTTGTTTTAATATCCCCAATTTCAAATCTTCTGAAAGAGTTCTCATTCCAGATTCATGACAGGTGAGATTCCAGCTCTTTAAGAATTTCTTTAACTCAAAGATGGAATATAATAATTAGTGGGGGGAAGCGGGTGTGGCTCAATGGATAGAGCTCCCATTTACCATGCGGGAGGCCCCAGGTTCGCTTCCCGGGGCCTCCTTGTGAGAGCAGGCCGGCCCGCGCGGCGCAGTGGGCTGATGCAGCAGGACCTCACAGCAAGGGGGAGATAAGCAGACACGGAAGAAACACACAGCGAAAGGACACAGTAAAACACAAGCAGCAAGGGAGGGAGATAAATAAATAAATAAATAAATCTTTAAAAAATAATAATAATAATTAGTGGGCACTCTCAGGGAAACCCTAGGCATTTAAAAGACAGGAAAATGTTTTTAGCTTTAAATTAGCCATATCCAGTTGGATACTTCTTAATTTGCTTGAAGAAGTTTAGGTCATATCCTTTCATTAATAGTTTGATGTACTTATCTTTGGGCAAATATCTATTTCAGTTTCCTTACTATATTCTAAGTCCTTGTAGGGCAGAGACCAGGTCCTTATATACATCTATCCCACATAATATTTGTTAAATTGAACTACCAAAATGCTTTGTCACCCTGATATTTGGTCACCTGTTTTTAAAAATTCCATCTGTATGTTTGCATGGAAACAAAGATAAATGCAACTCAATTTTGAGTCAAGTCAAAGAGAGAAAATACTTTTCTTTAAAAAACGTCTCCAACACAGAAACACAAACTTCAAATTAAATCTTTGAAATAGGTACCCTTCTTATCAGAGAAGGTAGTTTGGAGAAGTGAGCATAACGTGCCTCATGTCTCCCTTGTCTTGCTACAGTAGAGCTAGGTAGTCCTCATCTCCACTCCCACAGAGAAGGCCTATTGGCTTATCTACAGCCACATTCCTTGAGTGCAGGTACACACTGCACTATGTCCTTCTCCAGAGGGACAGATGCAGGGAGCTGAGTTGGAGCTAGACAGCTTCCTGGTCCTTCTGTCTTCTTCAAAATAAATCATGCTGAATTTTAAGTGAAAAAAATCCTAAATGAACACAAAACTTTCAATACTTCATAAACATATGAAGGGAAACTTTGCACACTTAAATAATGAAGAAATGTTAAAGAAATGAAAAACATGTCCAGATTTCAAATGACTAAGACGTAATTCCTAGGTTTGTTTTTGTTTCTGTTTTTCCCCTTAAATGAGGCCAAACTATGGTACAGATTAGCACAACTCCTCTCTAAACATTTTAGAGTGAAACTATCAATAAAAAGTCAGTGGGGAGGAATGGAGGGAAGGCAGGGGAGTGGCTCTTGTATGTAATTGTGAAATACTTGCATTTGTTTCATTTTGGGGATTTACCTACCAACTGCACTTAGTGTTGAATTCCATAGAAGTCTATCTGACCCACTCATCTTCTTGCTATTGTAAGAAGCTGACATATACAAGGAAGACTACTTCTAGTATCACTTAAAATCACCCTATTCAGGCTTCAGGCTCTTCTTCCCCTAAATTAAAAAGTCCTTGGTTCTTTCTACATCTTCCTTAACTGTGGAATTCTGAACCATAGAAAACATATTCTTCCCTGAAGATTTTTAAGTGTAAACTATGCTTTTATTGCATAGTCTACTATCAGGCTTGCTAATAATAAAGTACAACCATACTGATGTAATTCTCCAAGAAACAAATACTCTAAACTTAAAAAAATAAGTATTACACTATTGGCTCAGCTCTGCAGGGTTGAATAAAATCTCAGAACACAATCACATGTCATAAATTTTCACTAATGAATTATAAGAAGCATCTTCAAGTCCAAAGAGATTGTAATTTTCTCTGATCACTATATCCTCTTTTTCTTTTGCAATCCTCCATGTCTCAGCTCTTTGCTCAGAGACGCATGAGTTGGAATATATTACTTAATTTAGCTTTCTAGTGAATTATATGTAAAAGTTCATCTCCCTTGGATGCAAATGTTAAAATAATTCTTTTCTTGTCCATCACATTTGCCATAATTATTCCATGTTAATAAACAAGGGAGAAAAAGAGACCACTGCAATGTAATATACCTGAGGCTCCTTAAGATTTTGCCATGGTTATTAAACAGAAAAACTCCTCTGAAAAAAGGCTTTTCCTGCTGGGATTATGCTTCACTAGTGCTATACCTTCTGTCTCCATAGTTACTTCCGGTCACTATTTAAAAGGCTTTGCTGTTTTGTTTTGTTTTGTTTTTACACCACCACCACCACTACTACCACTAGGAAGTTATACATCATTGAATCCTGAGTACCAAAGTGTGAGTTATTTCTCTACATATATGTACCCTGAAACTCATCAGATTGTGTCAGCTGGGGTCTCACTAGAAACAACCAAGTGTGATTGCTAGTAAATTTGAAGGCAGTCTGTGGACTCCAGAAAGGCGTTGGGGTTCAGAGATAAAACATGCATCAGAAGCTTCTAGGATGCTCCCTAGTGCTCTTTCAACACAGAGCCTAATCAAACAGAGGAACTGTCTAGGCCATGCCAGAAAATATACTGCCCTCAGTATGTACTGTACACGTTTCCTTTTAGTCATAATTAACACCTCCACTAATGCTTGCTAGGCTCATTAGTAATTCAGCATCTTCTTCACTGGAAAATGCACATTATCCTGTGAAATGGAGAAACAATAAATTCATAATAAAATATCAAACATCTATTTTTATTAAAAACAAATAAGTTAAATGATAAATATATAATTTGATGCTAATATTTGTCTACTGATATGAAATGTTTAGTCAATTTTTTAAAGTAGTTTCTTTGCTGTTAGATTTTGAATTAAAGCTTAAATACTAAAAAATTTTGTATTTTAGTATCTAAGAAAGTGAGACACGTTCACATTTGTTTTGTCCTTAGATTTTCACATTCTCTGTGAGGCAGAGACAATATGTGACTTCAAATGATAGTATGGAAATGGGAGCGGGGTGGGGGTGGGGAGTCATAGTGATACCACAGGACACAGCTTTAGCTTGATTTATTCACCACTGGTCTGACGCTGAGTTAACAATGGCACCAATGTCTCCTGTGCCCGACCCCATCCACAGTGACGTTTTCTGATTTACAAAAAGAAAAGTAGTATTGCCCACCAAAACTAAACTGTAAATAATGTCAATTTCTTTGGAATAGGAATGTTTAGGGACATTTTGATTAAGGAAGATCTAGGCTGAGTACAAGAAAGATATAGAAAATAAAAGCAATCACTGGTATATATGAAATATTTAAAATTTTCTCCCTTATTCCAAAAAGGAATATTGTTTCTAAATTTTTCCCTTTTATTAGAATGGTAACAGTTAAGGGAAAAATAAATGTTTTTAGCTGCTCTAAAAATACAAACCATCAAGCTTAGCAGACACTTAAAAGGGTGGATCCAAAGCCTCTGGTATTTGACCCTCTAATACCATACAAAACTTTTCTGACAAAATCTAATTTTTATAGACTAGCAAAAGCTACACCATGCAAAATATTAGTCCTCCCATAAAAAGTAACAGAACAAAAATACTCATAGAGTAAAGAATTAGTGTTTTCTAGGAACAAAATGCTACAGGAAAGAGAGAAATGTGGCCTTTTTCTTTAGGTTCAGTGGTTCTCAAACTTTAATGTGCATCAGAATCACTTAGAGGACTTGAAAAAACACAGAATGTTGGGCCTTATGCCAGAGAATCTGATTCAGCAGGTCTCAGGTAGGACCTAAGAATTTACATTTTAAATAAGTTCCCAGGTGATTAAAATGATGATGTTACTCTGGGGATCACACTTTGAGAATCACTGCTTTAATTTAGTCAATTAACCACTGTGTCAATCTTAGGATACTTTGTCTAATCTTTCCCTATTGAATATCCTGTGTTTACTTGAGCCAGTGTTTCTACCGATAAACAACACCACCTAGTAAACTTATCAAAGCTCTTATTTACAGTATTATTGAAGAATTTCTTCATCCCCACTAAGAGGCACATCACTTTTTAGAGCATCACAATCTTGAAGATATTTAATATATGAAAATAAAAATATTCGTATATATGTATAATATCCTTAGCACACAGATTCAGCAGTACAAGAGTAAGATGAGTAAGGTGTTCAAAGACACATTGGTAGCTAGGACTTTTGATTTGTGGTATAAACAACAAACTGTGGGCACAAGTGAGCAGGTCTACATCCTCAGGACCTACCTGTGACTGGCGCATCTATATCCAGCAAGTTTTTTTCCTGTCGAAGAATTGAAGCGCCCTCTGTTATTATTCTCAAAGCAACACTCTCTTCCAGCCTGCCCTCCTTCATGAGATGTGCCTTTAAGATATCCACTCGAGGCTTCCCATCGTTATCAAACACTTCCTTTGCTGTAAGCCGGTGACTTGGAGGAAAAGGGACAGCTGAAAGAGAAAAAGTCAAGGTATCACATTAGCCAAAGATAAACAACAAAAGACTCACTGAATAGTAATCACCAAATATCCAATCCTATCACTATAGACCTATTAGGGTATTTTAAAAGTTCCCATATATTCTGATTGAGGGCTATGGAGAACTGAAGACTGCCTTCTTCCTTTAATTCTAGATAGAATGTGATTGCGGGAAGGAAATTTGCAGCTCTTATTCATCTAGTACCTGTCTCTTGAATCTAGAACATCTTGATTGAGCTAATAAAGAAAAAAGAGGGAGATGCCATTTCTATTAGGCAATAATCAGTTCAGCTAAAAACAATAATTCCTATACATGCAACCCTAGCTTACTGCACAAAGATTGTTCTCCTCTAGAAAGTAGGCTCATCTACTAGGATTAGAGCAACGGGAAAAGCTGTCTCCAACCAGATTTGCTTCTCCAACTATACTTCTGAGTTAACTGATTGACCCACTGTTTAAGGTTAAATCAGGAATCTGAGGTCAAAAAGGCAAAAGCATACCGAATACTGAATAAGAAATTAGGACTTGTTTGTGAGTGTTTGTGTTCACTGAAGGGACATCCTGAACAGTGAGAGTGCAGAATGAGGTCAGGGAAAAGACACAAGTATTTTAAAAAAATGATACAAACTCCACTTATTGCTCAGACTTAGAGCCAATCCCACTCTCCTCCACCCACCCCATGCTTTAATACCCCTTTCTTGTAATGAATGCTACTGTCCTTCACAACTGCGAATACGATTCACTCATTCAGCCAAAAGGCAGTCACTAAACTTCTACTATCTGCCAGGACATACAAATCTCCATGGTCAGACATGGCAACATAAAAGTTAAATTTCTGATAAATAGCCAATAGGCCCACAGGGTGAGGGAAACTCATTATTTCTCAGCTTCAGATGGGGGTTCATTCACTGTGCAAGAGCTCAGATCTATTAGAAATATCTGACAAGGAGCATAAGCAGAGCTGCATGTAACTTTCATCTGCCATACACATATGCCATGAGCATAACCACCTCCAGGTGATAGTTCCTTTCTTAGGAAGAAGGCTTGATGTTAAGATGTTGAATAAATCTGGCCCTATTACATCCTAAAAGAAGCAAGAATTGTGGTAGACCTATGCCAAAATGTTCAATCTAATAGCATAAATTTGTTGTCCTAAGAAATTATAACTACTTAAGATAAAATAAAAATCAAGATATGATCCTGTACTGATGAATGCAAGCTTGATTTTCCTATTAATCCAACCGTATCTATTTAACTATGCTGCCAAAATGAAGTGGCACTATCTGAATCAAGGGGTGAGCATAAGGCCTTTAGGGTCAGATGAACCTGGCTTCAAACCTTGGTTCTGCACATTTGCCATCTGTGTGAACTTGGGATTTTGACTTCAACTATCTTCCCTGTAAAATGGATTTTTTTTTTAAGTGTGCAGAATCAGAGTTTAGAGGGATTTTTGTTTCCAGATTAACATAATTCTTCCTGGCTCTTGTATCCAGGGCATAGCAGTAGTCTCAACTGTAAGCTTTTTTGTTTCTCTTCCCACCTTCTGGAGATTATAACAATTGAAGATTGTTACAATAACCATAAGTAAACATTAATAGTAGTAGCTAACACTCACTGAGTATTTATTTTAGGCCAAATCTTGGATAATAAAGCCATATGCAACAATAAAGCTGTAAGATGAGTAAGGTTTACACACATGTGTTTATATATAAACTTACTTAGTCCCCATAATATTTTTGTGGGGGAGAAACTTAAGGCATAAACATAGTGAGCACCTTGTCCAAGATGATTATCAAGATAATTCTAAGTACTACTGAGTGATATTTCTTGAAAAGATGACTTTTATTTTCAAAAATTATTTTGGGCAACTTATAGTAGAATAGAAGTATAATTAAAAGGCTCATAGAAAATTAAAAACAAAATATATAATACAAAATAAAATACAAAAACCAAGGACTAAATAAAGAGTAGAGAAAAGGGAGGAAATTAGGTCATTAAACTTGAGGAATTGAGGGTGTTTTTTTTTTTGTTTTTCATTTTCCCTTTTTTTTCCTTCCCCCCTCCAGATTTCTTCACTTGGTTCTTTACGTATGTTTTGAAATTAGAAAATATCCTACCTAGTAATTCCCCAAAATCCCCCAAGCTGTTGGTCATGAGTCAAGATATGGATTGGGGTATGAAAAGGAGAAAACTTCAAGATGACACTTGGGGTGGGGCCATGAACTGATATACATACATATATATATATATATATTTCATGATTTATTTTTTTATCCCTCCCCCTTGTTGTTTGCGCTCACTGTCTGCCCTCTGTGTCTTTCATTGTGTGCTCTCTGTGTCTGCTTGTCGTCTTCTTAGGAGGCACTGGAAACCGAACCCAGGACCTCCCATGTAGGAGGGAAGTGCCCAATCGCTTGAACCACATATGCTCCCTACTTGTTGTGTCTCTCATTGTGTTTCCTCATTGTGTCTCCTCATTGCATCATCTCATTGTGTCATCTTGTTGCATCAGCTCACCATACCAGTCCATCATGTCAGTTTGCTGTCTTGCTCATCTTCTTTAAGAGGTACTAGGAACGGAACCCAGGACCTCCCATGTGGCAGGTGGGAGCCCAACTGCTTGAGCCACATTCACTTCCCATCTGATTTTTTAAGAGTGATTTCCCAAGGTGCAGATTGGACAACTATGAAGGTTGAACAGCTCTGCAAAACTGTCAGGCAAGAATCATGGGTACTGAGAAGGGAAGGAGGGTGATTTACATTCAGGCAGATAAAAAGCAGTGGGTTTCTGCCACACATACTTGCTGATCTTAATAAACTTAAGATAGAGCAAAGGATTAAACCTGAATATTAATAAGGTGAGAGGCAAAGAGAGGGCATCCCAGAAAAAGCCTCACCATCATGAATCAGACTTTCTCCAAGTGCCTAGACTCATTCCAAGGCCAAGTTCACTGTTATAACAGATGCTCCACCCTTCCCTGCAGTTCTTCTGCCTTCCAGAAATTGCTAATCCCAAACTACCTGCTCTGAGATATTGGCATTGGCTCTGAATAAACAGGGATGAGGGGTGAGAAAGGAGAGGAGAAAGGCCAATCATAGGGCTCTGTTTCTAGTTTGGATGTTAGGGATACTGATGAGATGGGGCCCTTTACCAGGTAAACAGATGGCAAGGCCTGCAGGGAACCAAGATATTCAGCAATGATGCTGAAGACCAACCAGGAGATGCTACTAGCCGGAAATAAGTTTTCTGGGACAAAAATAAAAGTGGGCTAACATTGTATTCTGTGTGCCTTCTGGCTTAATAAAGAAAGTACCAGCCTTACGAAGGTCACGTTTATTTGCTTTCTCTCTTCCCCTGGGGTCATACATGCAGACCTATGCCTATGGAGCAAAACTTGTGTGGCCCCCAAATTCCAATGTGCTTGGAAAACATTTCTTTCATCTACTTATTGTGAAGATGTCTACACTTGATATAACAAAATCGGATTCTACTTTCCTTCGTTTGGATTATTATAACAAGTGCTTTTGATCCACGATAAGGCTAGGGCTGGAGGAATTAAGTTTGTGCATGCTACTAAAAATTCAGAAATAACTGCTGATATTTGGGCTTACTCTTTCCAAGTCTCTATTCTTATTATTACCTGCAACTATAGACTATCCTGTTATAAGACTTCTTATAAGGACCCTAAAAATAGATAGAAACCCTCTCAGTTTCCTCTACTTCACGGTTAACACATATATATTTTTTTCAAACTAAAAATACAGCAAAGTAATCAAAATTTGGGACATGTAAGTCCTTGACTGACCTCTAACATAAAACATCACAGAAGGTTTGAGAGGCAAATATCAGACTGGACTGGGATCATGTCCCCATATCACTATCTGTGGAAAGCAGGCAGAAACTGATTTCCAATGAAGAATATAATAGTGTTTCTTTTCTATTTGTTGCTGCCACCAGAGTGTCCATCTATCTGATATGGAACAAATTTACGAGTCTATGGAACAAATTTACGAGTCTGCGAATCAAAATCACATGCATCTTATATTGGCAAATATATAACAATTATGATGCAGCTGTCAATTACACATTCACCAGGAGGGAAACACATTCAACGTCAGAATAGCTCACAAGCCACAGCCAACCCCAGCCATAAATTCTAGCTGATCCTGGGGTCTATGCCCCAGAAAGATCCATGCGTCTCCTCCTGAGTTTTGGGCTACATCAGTTTTAGACAATCAGAGTGTAGCTCAGTAGCCGTTAAGTGATCTAATATCACTCCAGAGTAGATCCAGCCATGTAGGATTATTGTACCTCAAATCTGAGCCACCTTAGCCACCAGTGAAGGTATTTTGACTACTTTGTGGGAAAATTTCTGAGAGTCATTGTCATGGTGACACTTTTATCAGCAGGAGTAGCAGGATTCCTGCTGCCTGAGCTCTTCCTGGAACATCTTATAAATGCTGACAAGGGAGACTCACAGACTCAGAGACTTAAGACATGTAGTAGTGTGATTTTTTAAACTTTGGTTTTACTTTTTTTTTCCTCCCTCAAACAAAATGGCACCTGGAAACTCAAGTGTATCCAACGGCAAAGGGGCATAACACAGGCTTGCTTGTCTCTCTTCTCCTCCAATACGGTTGTAAAGACACATTCACAAATTCCTGTGGCTCTTTCAGGAAAAGTTTGAAAATTTCCAATCTCGATTCACCCCTTGACCCCCTCATATTAAACAAGAGGAAATTGAAGTCCAGAGAGAATAATTGTCCAAGATCACATGATTAGTCGATGACAAAACCAACACTAACGTTTAGGCCTCCTGAGTACACTATCAAATAGCCACAAATGGCTGTCGAACACTTGAAAAGTGGCTAATCCAAATTGAGATGTGCTGTAAATCTAAAATATGCACTGGATTTAGAAGACTTGATACAAAGTTTTTAAAGGATTCCAGGTCTGACTAATATGAGTCCAGACAGAGATCTGCTGATCTACATCATAAATTAAAAAGCCCCAGGTACTGTAATTCTCCCCCCAAATTATGCTCCACAACAATCAATCAGCTACGCAGATGCAATGTCTTTGCAAGTCCAGACATGTTTATTTCATCCCTCTCCGTAATTAGGATGTGTACAGGAAGAGCTCTTGTCCCATATTTCATGTAGCTAATGTCTGCATGAGGGCTGTCAAAGACACTTATGTCAGCACATGTTAAGAGAGCAGCTTAACTTAAAACACATTCTAGCCTGACCTCCTTAGATTGGCACTCTTTTCCCTCATGGACATCTGTATATGTCACAAACTCTATTCTAATCAAACCATAACAATCTATCAATCAATCAACAAGTACTTAATAAGCACCTTGTATGCACTTTATTCCATACTAGGCAGTGAGAAGGAACAGGGAGAAGTAAAAGATAGAAACAAATATAACCAGACCCAGTATAATTTCTAGTGGTATAATTATTAGTTTTTGCTTGAGATCATGGGCAAAGTGTTAAATTGCAAAATTGAAGAACAAATGTAAAGAAAATGGGAGAATATATAAGCAAGCAAGAAGAAAAGTGTCTTTATCTACCTTAAGGATATGTTCCTACAAACTCGTTTTAAAGCATATAATAAATATCCAATTTTTGAGATGACTCCGGCAGACGAAGTTCCATTTTGAAGGTAATGAAAAATAGAATACACCAATTGTAAAATACAATATGCCAACTAAAATATTAAAAAGTCACTCCAACATCAGCCATCACAAGAGGTGAAATCTGATTCTCCTTTGGAACAAACAGTGAAGGGATTTGGAAAAAGAAGTATAATGATTTTTCACTAACTTGACTTGGGTCCTAATTTTAAGCAATTAGGTTTAATTTAGATTGTTCTGGGTTTTAAAACATTCCATCAGTATGGGGATTCCTGTTTATCTACTTGCATAAGGTCTATATGCAAACAAATACAAAACATGTCTGAATGATACAGCTAAAAATTAACCACAGCTGGCCTCTAAGATCTGTAGAAATATTTTAGGAAGGTCTTACTTATCCCACTTCTGTGGACACTTATTACTTGTTTGTTTTTAACTCTCTGGCTTTCATTATAGCTATTAATGCCTGTCAAATTAAAATAGGCTTGCCCATCTCTAGTGTCATTGAATATTAATCTTGTAATCAGAAGCATCCGGTCCACTTGAGCTAAAAAAAAAAAAGTGATTCTTCACAGTAGATTCATAAATAGAAAAACAATGTATTAGTTACTACTTTTCCTACTACAATTTCTTATTTTCCCACTACTATGATGACCTCTTCCTTCCTTAGAAGGCCTCTGTATCACTCCCCAGATACTATCACACACATCCTGAACCTTACAATGCCTTCAATTATTAGACACAGTATGTGTACTGATCATTTTACTAGCAAAGTGAGCACCTCACTGGGTTTTCTCGACTGGCTTTTTTACATGCAAATACAACACAATGGTATTTTATGTAAGTCACAAGTGTTCATAAAAGGGTACTAGGTATTCTCGGAACATTTATTGAAATAAGTAATCTTTTTTTCCTACTGGCTTAGGACTATATATACCATATATATATAGTACACAGTACTTTCTAAACTTGAATCCGAAATGTGCTATAAGAAAATTTTAAGTAAAGATCAAACACTAAGTAAAAGAATTATTGTTCTAACCACAAATGAGTATCTGTATGATACAATCAGAGTTTATTTCATTATCTGAATTTCAAAAGAATTTTCATTAAAATTATTTTTATATAGCTACTTCTCCTTCTCTAGTCACCATGAATTCTAGAGTCTAAGGATTCAAGGATCAGACATGTGACAGTTTCACACCTCCCTCCACATGCTGTCTTATGGAGTTACATCAAAAAACAAAGTAACTTTGATGTTTTAATATTTTGGTTAGTTTGCTTAATTACTGGAGAAATTGCAAAAGGTTTTTATAATGAATTATGTAATAATGATTCCACATGAAAGATTATTTGACAAAAGTTTTGTTTTAGAAGCTTCAAAATATTTCAGCATTACCAAAAAGCTTAAGTAAAACCTGATTTTTTTGTTAAAATTAAAACGCTATACACAAAACCCACTAATTAAACATGGAGGCCATGCCAATCACAAATTATTTATATATGTATGTGATAAAAGCAAATTATCTTAATTGTTTTTTCAGTACATGGCATTGAATATTTAGAGTAAATTTGGATTTTTAATTAATATTAAATGTTTTAATTTAAATATTTAAATTAAATTAAACACTTTTTAAATTTGAATATATAATCAAGAGGTATACTATAAGGTTCTACTTTACAGTTTTTGCATGTTTTTTAATGAAAAAATTGTGGTTAACAATACTTGATTATACTAGTAGGAATCCAAACTATGATGGAAATCACTACTAGCTGAAATGATTACAATAGTATTCAGTATCTATACTAATCTCTAGTATAGCAAACTTACAGTAATGCATAAAACTCTGCTCACTAGGATGAATTTAAGCAGGGGCACTGTGGGGTATTTTAGGGGGAGGTTGCACATTTTCTCTTTTTTTCTGGAGAAATGTGTCATAGGAAGAGATTACAATCAAGAAAATAACAAGGGTAGATACTTTAAGACAGGGTGAATTTATTTCCCAAGGGAGTAAATCCCTTTGAACGTGATAATTATCCCTCAAAATGGAGAGTACCCAGGGATTTTAAAACTTTGTTTAACCCAAGACATACTGTACCATTCAGGAGTACCTCAACTCTGTGGCCTAAGAAATTAAATATAAGAAAGGACTATAGTGATTAGAAATTCTTTAATAGATATAAACTTCTTAGAGACCTCTGGATTAAAACTAACAACCCTCAACCATAAGCTTGTCAGTTTCTATGAAAAAGATCCATCTGTCCCCACATAAAACTTGTTCCTTTTTCAATTTTCATTCAGCTGTAGATAACCACACATCATCCATGTCCACATGCCTATCCACTATCCCTATTGCCTGTAGTTAAAACACCTGCAGGCATCAGAATATATGTTTATTTTAAATTAGTAGACCTTCTCTACTTTGACAGTGTTTTAATAAAATGGCAAGTCTACACTGCAAATAAGACTGGATAATGTAAGCAATCTAAGGATGGTACCATTTTAGTCCTTTTGTATATAAAATATAATCATTAAAAAATAATAATAAGTTTGGCATACAGCACTTATATCTGTGCACCACAATGAAGCAAAGATCGAAACATTTTGCCTCAGTGTCACCCTCCAGAGAGTTAAAAGAAGGAGGTTAAATCCCAGGTGTGCATTTAATTCTCCCCCATGCTGTAGCTCTGCACGCCCTACTCCCAGTAGGCTCTACAGCAAATTGGAATGAAACATCAGGCCCTCTGGGCCTGCCCACGTTTCAGTAATGCTTACACTGTTTGCTTCACTTTGATGACCAGATCTGCTCATGTCCATTTTCTCTGGAATACCATTTATAAGAACCATCCCCATTCAAATGAGTAGGATGAAAGTGTACAAGAGGTTCAAATTTTTAGCAGCTCAAATTTATACTCCCCATATCATAGCCTTTGTACATCTATCTAAAAATTGGAATCCATTAATGTATATCATCTACAATAGTAATCTCTCAAACTTCATTTTCATTTACAATAAATGAATCATTCACTTATTTTCAAGTTCATTTATGTTTAAAATCAAACCGGCATTTCTTAATCTATCAAGTGGAAAATGGATAATTTTATAATAAAGCTACAACAGACAGCATCCCCTTCCTCCAAAATTAGAAAATCTCCCACATACATATGGCAAACTTTCTATATAAAATGAATTCGCAAATAACTAAGGAAACAGATTGCTGAGATTATAAGGCCAATTGCAAGCCTACAGGTAACACCACACATCACACTAACCGATAAGCCAATCATAACAATACCCAAAACATCATAATAATTAAGAAGAAAGATTAACAATCAAGTTCTGTTGAGTGCCTGGCTCAGTGCCCTGGCATTTTATAGATAGCCAATAAATAATTTTTTGAATGAATGAAAAAATGAATACTTTTTTTTCTCCCTGCTCACTCACAATTAGAGTAAAATCACTTTGGTACTAGAATTAGTATAAAAAGAGGGAATAGAAAAAAATGGCTTTGTTCAGATAGAAAAATAAGCAATTATAGAAAAGACAGTCAATAGAAAATATAACTTGGGAATTGAAACCTTCATTTAGTAAATGCCTCTTAAATTGTCCATTACAGGAAAGTAACCGTGGCTGCCATGTAGTGGGATGGGAGGTGAGAGGCTCACTCCAAAGATGAAAAGGATAGAAATCAGCCACAGGTAGAAAACTGAAAAGGGAAAGAGAAAAAATCAGTACAAGAATTTTGAATTCCTAATGTTTTTATTCCCACATGTAAATAAGGATCACAGATAAAAAATGGTTTTTGTAATGTAAAATAGAGCCCAAAACAACATAAATAATATTACATTGTTAAGATAGGACTGCCATGCTTTTAAATTCATAAAGTAGTTTTCCACTGAATTCCATAAAGCAGCTCAAATATTTCCTTTAAAAAGGACATCATTTTCCTAATTTAAAAGAAAGCAATTAATGTACTTTATGTTACTTTGCATTACGGTTCTCCAAAGCTTCAGTACCATAAATTTTTCACTATCTGTATTGAAGGCACTCATCATGGTGAGTCATTTAGGCAGCACTGTGAGTGCTTTAAAGTTATGTGTGCAGAGTTCATAACTGGCAGATTATAAATATAATATCTGTATTGTCAAATCATTTAAAATAATTTGTTGGCTTACAGTTTCCACTCAAAAAATAAACATGGTTAAATGTCAAAATATTGACAGGAAAATACAAATGTAAGGTATAGTATGTATTCAGTGAGATGTAATCACATAGAAAACATCAAATGATGTGATAATATGTGTTACTCCAACAACAGAGTTTTGTTTTGCTGTTTCTTTGTTCTAAGTCCCTTGATTCATAATAATGATCTGCTTATTCAGAGCTCTATTTCCCACCATCCTTACCAACCACAATGCAATCACATACCTAGATGAACTGAAAACTGAGCAGGGGTGAGACTCCTCAACACAAAATATATGGCCATTCTTCATGGGAAAGGAATGGAGCCATAGTCAGTCTATTAAATAGGAAAGCACAGGGGCCTGACATAATTGAATACATGTGCAAGCAGTTCTATATTCCACAACTGTAGGTGATATCAGGGCATATCCATAAAGTTCATGATGGTATATCTTCCACCCTTTAAAAATATCTCCTACTGCAGATTACCAGATAACACACTGCTTCAAAGAAAGAAAAAGGTGTAATAATACAACTTAGGTGTGCATGTTTCATTAAAAATAATTTTAAATGATTTAATGTTTAAAAGAGCTATGTCTTTGTTATGTGATAATTTCACCTTCAGTAAAATGTCTTATTCCCTGATCAAAGCACATGCTTACATTGGCTTATATACATCGTCAATTTGTTTTTTTTGTGTGTGTGTTTTTTATTTATTTATTTATTTATTTATTTATTTATTCCCCCCCTGCTGCCCGAGCCCGCCGTGTCCACTCGCTGCGTGTCTTCCCCGTGTCTGCCCATCTTCCCCCCGCCGCGATGTCCCGCCGCATCAGCGCCTCCCGGGCCGGCCTGCCCTCACAAGGAGGCCCCCGGAAGCGAACCCGGGGCCTCACACATGGTAAATGGGGGCTCTATCGGTTGAGCCACACCCGCTTCCTGTTGTGAGGGCTTGCTGCATCAGCCCACTAGGCCGCCGGGGCGGCCCGCCCTCACAAGGAGGCCCCGGGAAGCGAACCCAGGGCCTCCCACACGGTAAACGGGGGCTCCATCGACTGAGCCACTCCCGCTTCCGTCAATTTGTTCTTTAGAATATAATTTAAATCATGAAAAGGTCCCAATTCTCAAAGTGAGTGAATTCAGCCATTCATAATGAAACTCAAAATATTCTGCTATTTGCTAATTCCCTATATATCAGGATATATATATATATTAAACTGATATGTAAGGTACATGCATTCATTAAGGACTGGAGGGAAAAAAATCTCAAAAAGACTCTAGCTCTTACATAAAAGCAAACTAACTAAAAGCAACATTCCTTCATAAGCCCAGGTCTGAAAAAAATCTAGGAACCTTGGAAGTTGTTTTTTTTTTTTCATATTGTTCTTCAAATCTAGTAAAAAACACGTTAATTTTTGAGAATATTTCCATTTGCAATACAAAAAATAATTTACAGGTTCATAATGGAATAAGAGTTCAGAGAAAATTAAAGAAATGATGGGAGAAAAGAATGCAATTTTTTTTTCACTCAAGAAGAATATATTTGAGTTCAGCTCATCAAATTGCCATGTTAGGCTATATTTAAGACAAGAGAAAAGAAAAATAGAAACGTACAGCCAAAATCCTAAATAGCATATAAGTTTTACTAGAGCAATTTCTCAAAGGTATCAGCAATGCTGACTCCCCACATAGCCAAGGGGGACCCAATTATTACTCTTACACCAAATGATAAACAAAACAAACAATCACCAGTTAGCCAACCACTTCTGAACTCCCTTACCTCCAGACTCTGATTACTCTCAGGGTTTCCAGGCTCAAGAGACAAAAAAAAAAAAAAAGTGTCCTAGAAGCGGAGGCAGAAAGCAGGTTCGGAATCTTCACAAGAGGCCATTTCAATTGCATTGTGGAAAAAAGACTGATTTCTTTTTTTAATCCAAATAATTTTCCCATTCCAGTGAAAGCCATGCAAAAAAATAGGCTATTTGTAGAAAAACCTAGAATGATGTAGATGAGTATAAAAACTAACTTCTAGCTATAAGGTCTA
>JAQZBX010064567.1:0-16466 GCA_029593785.1 Cabassous unicinctus | reverse complement strand
ATGGTGGCACTAATCTCTGCAATCCCTCCAGGAATCTGGTATTTCTTTTGATTTACTATTTTGCTAGGCAGAGGCAGTTCTAGTGGCTTCCACTTGGCCTTTCCTATCATAATAGCCCTCACTCCACAAGTCAGGGATCCAATGTGGGTATTCTGCCAATTACTGAGTATGTCTATTCCAATTATGCATTCTGGAACTGGGGAAATAACCACAGAATTGGTCTGGGGACCCACTGGACCCATTGTGAGATGGACATGAGCTAAAACTCCATCAATCACCTGACCTCCATAAGCCCCTACTCTGACTGGTGGACCACAGTGACATTTTGGATCTCCTGGAATTAATGTCACTTCTGAGCCAATGTCTAATAATCCCTGAAATCTCTGATCATTTCCTTTTCCCCAATGCACAGTTACTCTGGTAAAAGGCTGTAGGTCCACTTGGGGAAAGGTGGGAGGAAGATTAACAGTATAAATTCTTGGCAGTTTAACAGGATCCTTCCCCAAGGGGACCTGGCCTTCTCCTCATTCAAGGGGCTCTGGTCTGTAAACTGTCTCAAGTCTGGGAATTGATTAAGGGGCCATGATTCTCTGCATCTATAATTGAGTTAGGGTTTTGTTCACTCGACCTAGAACTCTTCTGCTTATACAGATCCAGAAGAAATTTAGTAGACTGCCCATGTATTTCACTTCTAGGTACCCCAAGATCTATTAGCCAATGCCATAACTCTATGTGACTCAGACTATTTTGAGTGTTGCTTTGAATCTGCCTTTTATTGCAGTAGCCATGCCCACCATGTCTTGGGCAATTAACTGCCAATACTTGACTTCTACCAGACTGAGATCCGATCATCCCCATAATGTTTAAGGATTCTAATTCCATTACAGCCCTTCTTACAGTAATATCTGGACTACAGAGAAGAGCAACAACAGAGCTATTCAGGAAGATGGAGTTAGTATTACAAACTTATTCTGCACAGTCCTGGTTAAAGGTGTGTTCTCTGGACATCCTGTGGGTGGGTGGGCAGCTTTTAAATGGTAAATCCATTCTAGCATTCCAATCTCTCTAAGCCTCCGAATTCCCTCTTCTACTATATACCAGGGCAAATCGGGCATCTCAACCTCAGACATGCTAGGCCATCTTTTGGTCCATGTTTCAGTCAGCCACCCAAACAAACTGTTAGTGCCTTTTCTAACCCCTTGAGCAACAGCACTGAATCCAGAATTTCTGCTTAGTGGGCCCATATCAATAAATTTAGCCTGATCCAACTTTATATTCCTTCCATCAATTATCCCATACCCTTAGTGTCCATTCCCACACATATTCCCCTGATTTCTACCTATATGTTGGAAAACTCATGCAGTTCTTTCAGAGTATAGCATAATTCCTCATGGGTCACACTTTGTATTTCACCTTTGCGGGCTTGTTGTAATTTTAGTCTAGTAATAGGTGTCGAAGAGAAGAGGGGTGGTGGGGGTGGGTAAGGAGAATGATTAGAAATGTCTTGCAAGCTACTGACCTCAGGCATTTCTTTGCATTTTCTTCTGGTGAGACAGGATTAATCTCTTCAGGCAGAGGTTGGAAGACAGATTCCTCAGGGCAGACTGGAGGTTGGGCAGAGCATGCTGGAGTTTGGCTGGTACCCGCCTCAGGGCTGGGAGGAGGTCCAGACTCCCTGGGGCGGCTGGAGGCTGGGTGATACAAGGTTGACAAAGTGTTGTCTCCACAGGGCAGGCCATCATAAGTTTATCTGGTAAAGTCTCAGCAGAATTTAGGGTTCCAATGTCCCTACCAATAGTATCATCATCCCATAGGTCTCCATCCCAATCCTCAGGGTTCTACTCCTTTCCAATCAATGCCTTCACTTTAACTGCAGATACCCTGCGGGGTTGAGATTTTAGTTTCCTTTGTTACTCTGCTACTCGTACAATGAGAGTCTGAGTCTGGTTCTCAGATACCTCAAGCCTGTGGCTGCAGGAAACAAGATATTCTTTCAGAGCACACAAAGAAACTTTCCCATCATTCATGCGGTGTGTAAGTTGCAAATTTGAAGGCTTTACTCATCTCTTTCTTTTGTAACTGTATCCAGAGTATCTAGGAGGAGCCAGCCAATATCACTGTACCTTTTGACTCCACAAAACTCTGTTAAGGTGCTGAAAACACTCTCACCCAGGTCCTTGCCTCTTATAAGTGTGGAAGTAAGGGAATCCAGTGATGGTATTTTGCTTATCTTCATTGCCAGCTCACGCCATGGACTGTTAGTGGCTGTATTAGTCAGGGTTCTCTAGGGAAACAGAATCAACAGGAGATATCTGTAAACAGTATGAGATTTTATACATTTCTTTCAAGTGACCGTGGGGATGCACAAGTCCAGGTCCCACAGGCAGGCTGCAAACCAGGGGCTCCAGTGAAAGTCCAATGAAGGACCTTGATGAGTTTCTGGGAGACTCTGGCTGTCCAAAGATGAGCTGGGAAATTCTCTCTGAATGCTGAAATCACTTCCTCTTTTAAGACATTCAACTGGTTGGATAAAGCGTCACTCATTGCTGATGCAATCTCCCTGGTTGATCGTAGATGTAATCAGCCATCTATGCAGTAAACTCACTGATGACTAAAGCCCATAAATGTCCTTGTATTACATTAGCCCAGTGCTTGCTTGACCAAACAACTGTGCACAATTACCTGGCCGAGTTGACACATTAGCCTAACTATCACACTGATTTTCCTTGTAGATAAGTGAAGTCAGAACATAATGTTCTCTTAGCAAGCATATCATCTTTTTTTGTTGTTGCTTTTTACTTAAGTTTGAGGCTGATGAAGTAAACTGTGTTTAAAACAGCTCTTAAGCAAACTCAAGTTCCTCTTATGTTATTGATTTTCATCAACATCGAAATGACGTGTAGTTTGTTATCCTTTCCAAAATTATAATCCTCATTCTCATTTGATATGGACACAAAAGTACAAGTATAAATAGAAATTCTAATTATTATTGATATTTCTATAATGTCTTTATTTTCATTTTCAGC
Source organism: Cabassous unicinctus (assembly GCA_029593785.1). Classification (NCBI taxonomy): domain Eukaryota; kingdom Metazoa; phylum Chordata; class Mammalia; order Cingulata; family Chlamyphoridae; genus Cabassous; species Cabassous unicinctus. The sequence goes on along the minus strand of JAQZBX010064567.1, from coordinate 13,440 downwards.
TGCATGTGTCAGCCTAGTATTTCACTTTCTACCACGAGTTCTAAAGGAAAAAAGACAATAATGCTTCATAACAGTTTTTCTTTACCAGGTAACAAACGAATAGTTCAAAGTTAAAGGCTTTTAATCTTGGGATAAAATCTAGAGTTTAACTAGTCTTACCACCTTACTTTGTAGAGATGTAAAGTGGAGTTCAGAAATCACTTGCCCCAAACTGCATTGCAGAGTAGGAACAAGAACTCAGTTTCCTGATCCCCAGTCCCTTTTTTTTCTACCACATCCCATAATCCTAGAGCTTTGTTGGGCTTCAAACCTCCTGGAGTTTTGAATAAGCCAATAGTGTGAGAGAAATAAAAGGTTTATTTAATTAGCATTTTCCAGAAGAAAAATGTTCATCTCTTTTAATATCAGTATGCAATTTCTTTTTACATCAATGTTCAATCAATGTTCATCTCTTTTATCACAAAGTTTAAAACTTTCAAGAAGTTTTAACTATAACTTCTTTTGGCAATAACATTGTACTGAGAAAGACTTTTCTGTAGTGGAATAGAGCTAATTTGATGAAAAACCTCACAAATCCAATCTTAGGTTCCATTCTCATTTAACCTTCACTCAGATTTAAATCAGAGGAGCCAACTTTCCCTGAAGCAGTAGAAAATAACAAACAGGGTGCTTATTTTTTTCCCTAGTATAAAGCCAACCAAAGAAATGGTAAGATTAATTTGGACTTGATTTTGTTCAAAGCTTTAGAAGAGGAATCACATCCATTGTGTGGGTTGAAATTTGTGTGTCACCTCAGTCCTTCATTGCTGACAAACAGGCATGGGGTTCTGTAAAGGTTAATAGATAGAAATGTTTTAATCCAAGACTATTGTTTATAGGAAATAAACAATAACCATATCTGGTTTAAAATATCCTGATCTTTTATAAGAAGCAACATACAGATTATTGATGACACAGATTACTTCATTGTGAAACCTGTCATTCCCAATCAGTTTCCCTTATTCCTTGGTTATCAAATAAGCTAAAATTTCAGTTGCATAATTGGCTAATAGTTATAAAATATGATCTCAACTATCCTAAAATAATCTTTCAGCTATCCTACTACAACCTTAAACTACCATTTTGGCTCATATTTTGAATATCAAACATCTCAGAAGAGTATCATCTATCTTCCCTTGATTTCCACTTCTTTACCAGTCAATTTTTAACCCCTACCTCCATTGAAACTGCACTCTTAAAGGTCTACAATGAATGGCTGGCTTTCCCCTGCCACAAACCAAATGCTCTGGCCTTTTTCCAGTCTTCATTCCTATTGACATTTATTGGCAACATTTGACATTGTTGACGTTGATATCATCCCTTGTCAACTAGGAATCCGAACTATCCTGGTTCCTTCATTCTAATGAGCCAACAGCACTGGTCAGTGGAGAGTTATGGGGCCTCTCATTCTAAAGAAGGTAAATGCATCAATTTTAGTTATTAGAATAAAATGAGATAAGACAGTAGATTTGGGGGCAAAGGTGTTTTGGTGAGAATTTAGGGACAGACAAACCAAAGGCAGAAAAACAGAGTGGAAATTTGACCAAGTAGAGTTAAACAGTAAAAACTGAAACTCTACATGTACCAACCCCAGTTGCCCTGGAAATGGAACCTCACACCTTACAGTAATGCCATCATTCTGATTTTTTTAAAATACAAATAAAATTAAAATAACTAGAAAACTAGAGATTGGTGGTCTGGAAGGTGTTTGGAAAGGGTTTGTGCCTCAGACAATGGATGAATACACGAGAAAGAAAATTGGGGTAATTGCAAAAGGATTACCTTATAATACCTTATAATAACTTCTGGGAACAGTGCATACCTATTGTTTTACCCCCTGTCTTGATAAAGTCAGTGCTGGCTAAATTATCATCTTGTTGTATATTCATCTATTCTGTTCACTGGCCTAGCTGTCTATAAGGAATCTTTGTCCAGAAGAAAGACAGAAGGTGTTTTCCCAACTGGGATCAGAGCAACTGGTGGACCTACTCCTCAGACTGCTCTTTTTGCCCTGTAAACCACCCACCAGGGCTGGCTTGGCCACAGTAGGGAATAGGAGAACAAGCACTCAACGCCTTCGTCTTTTCCTCCTCCTTTCAGCCTTCTTTCCTCCTCCCTCCTTCTGTCCTTCAATAAACATTTATTGAGAACCTAACAAATGCCAGTTATTCTGCTAGACACTGAGTGTACAAAAGTTAATGACTGGTCTCCACATCAAAGTAGATAACGGTCTAAAGGGAAAATGTATATCCTATAATCACCACAAACTCAACATTTAAAAAAATCCATTCTATCCCAATACTTATGTCATTCCAAACACCTACTCATCCTAAGCCCTCTTCCTGATTCCCCTATTTTTTTAAATTACAGGCACACAACATTCATCTGAGCTTGAAATTCTAGATTTATTACTCTATTTTATTCTAAAATAACCATCCCTTTCTTGCTTTTCTATTGCCATGTCCTTGGTTCATATCTTCATTAATTCTCCACTGGACTAATATTCTTGCTAGCCTTCTTGCTTCTAGTCTCTCCCAAATTCAACTCATCCTGCCCAAGGTCACCAACTTAATCTTCCTCAAACACAGCACTGAGTATATCAATCTCTTCGTTAAAACCAACATGGACTCCACAAAGTCTATATTCAAAGCACCTGCCAGATGAGCCCAATTTATCCTTCCAGCATTATTTTCCACCATTCCAAATGCTTACTTTATTCTCTAACTAAATTAGTGTGGTAGGCTGAATAATAGCCACCCAGAGATTTCTTCGTCCTATTACCCAGAACCCCTGAATACGTTATCTTTGCAGATGTGATTAAGTTAAGGATCTCGAGATGGGAGGATGATCCTGGATTATCCAGGTGAATGCAATTTTATCCCAAAAAACCTTTACTTCTGGCTCACATGTGTCCAGTTGGCTGAACTCTGATGATTTTGTCTGGGTTCTGCTGAGCTTGGCTCCTAGCTGTGGGTTCAGTTCACCTCTACTCCATGCATCTCTCATTCTTCTGGAAAAAGCAAGTTGCTCAGGAAAATCCTTTTCGTGGTAAAAGGAAGAGGTGCCAAAGCACAAGAATAACTAGGCAAGTAGAATTCCAGCATTTTCTCATATCACATGTGCTGACATGCCACTGGCCAAATCCACGATCAAAAGAGGCAGGGAAATATTTCCTACCTCTGGTGGGAGGAACTTTAAAGTCTCAGGGCAAAGGGCATAGACACAGGGAGAATTAAAGAAATGGGAATAATAATGTAATATACATTTTGAAAGCTGTAAACCAGCTTTCAAAAAACAAACTAAAACAAAGCAAACAAAAGAACCCTGATTTGTAACATTTGCTGATTTCCATGGTGTAAATACTCCCACCACGGCTGATTTCAAGCTACCAACATAACATCACTGGACACAGAGAGGGAAAGTAACATGTACAGTGGGCTCTCAGCCAGTAATAGCCAGCTCCAGCCTAGCACTGGATCTACCACATCAATCAAGCCAAATTTATTCCTCCCTGAAAAAGTCCTGCCGGTTTCACATCTCATGCCATTCTATTCCTCCACCTTTCAAATGCCAGCTTTTGCACAAGCTTCCCTATTTTCACAACTAGAACTAATTTCTCCCTCTCTGGCATTTTCATAGCACTTTCTGTGGGTAGTTTTTCATTCAATATTCTCAAATAATTGTTATACATATGCATTTCTTGCCCACTGGATTTCAAGGTAATAGAAGGTAGGCACTGTAACGTACCTTGAGATCCTACAATATTTTGCATACAGTAGGTACTTAACTATTTGGTGGATGAATGAATGAATGAACAAGATACATGAAAGGATAGAAAAATGTTAATTGGATTTCATTAGATAAGTCATGTTCTGGCAGGACAAAGTCATCTGAAAAATAATAGACTAACTAGGAGTTACTGAGTAGCCAGAGACATTATCCCAGAGCAACCCGAGAGTTCTGAGCATGTGCAATGGGGAGGAAGACTTGTCTTCCTAATCTATTCAGGGCTGAGTATTTGAAAGCCCCCACAAAAACTAATTCTGACAAAACAAAACATTCTCTTCTCCACCATTAGGAAACAGAAGCTCCGACACCTACAGAGAATTTGGAAGCCCTCAATGACTGAAGCAATGGAAAATGAGGCTGCTTCATAATCCACAGCAGTTTTGCAGAAGATTTCCACTTTTATCGTCAGGAGGAAGCCACAGCTGTTACCACCTGACAGCTGTTGAGACCTGGGAATTCAAATTAGTGGAATCAGGCTGGTTTCCTATGGAAAATATCTTTTTCAATCCTATCATCAATATCATTCCTGAGAACAAGGCTCTCTTCCAATCTCAGCACAAGGCACAGAGATGGAGTCTGGAACTGAGATCGTTGCTGAGGCAATCTTTACAGTTTGTGATTCAAACACATTCATAGGCATTGCTGCTGTCCCCTGTTGTGTGTTTATGGAATAAAAAATAAGGCTTTGATTTCTGTTGTCTTTGGTCTTTTATTAAAGCTCTTGTGTAGTAGGAGAAAGGGGTTTTATACAAAAGGAAATGCAGATAGAGTTCTTTTTCTTCATAAACAAAGCAGCTTTGGTACAGATGACAAAGCTTTGGTGCATAAAATATACACAAGTGCCACCTTCGTTTCCTTCATTAAGAGTCAGGGTTAGCTCTATATATGTAGATAGAAAACTTACATAACTATACAATATTCTTTCTGGAGTGAGGCAAGTCTATCCTGGGAAAAAATACATCTGTTCTACGGTGTCAATAATCTTTTTTCCTGCATAGCATGGAATTTCCACAATTACAGGGGCTTTTCTGGATTAGACAATGAGGCTGGACATTGCTTCAAAAGGCCCAATTAAAATGTGTGCACATTCATTCATTCATTCATGCAATTAAAAACATTTATTGTATTCAATAATGTTAAGTGAAATAAGCCAGACACAAAAGGACAGATACTGTATGATCTCAGTGATATAAAATAATTTAGAATAAGCAAACTCATAAAGTCAGAATCTAGACTACAGCTTACCAGGGGACGGGGAGCAGGTAGGCAATAGGGAGTTAATGCTTAAAATGTACAGAGTTTCCATTTGGGATGATGGAAAAGTTTTGGTAATGGTTGGTGGTGATAGTAGCAGAACATTGTGAACACAAACAGCACTGAATTATATATTTGAATGTGGTTAAAAGGGAAAATTTTAGGTTGTATATATGTTACTAAAATTTAAAAAATCCATGGAACTGTACAACACAAACAGGGATCCCTAAGTTAAGCCATGGACTGTAGTTAATAGTACCAGTTAAAAAAAAACAAATATGTTGGACATCCCGTGTTCCTTATACAGTTTTGGCACTAAGGATACCAAGATTAATTAAAGAATCCCTGTTCTTAAAGAACTAAGAGTCAAGAAGAGAAAGACATAAATTATTGGAGCTTAGGTGTCCCCAAGTCTGATCAGACACATAACATTGAAAATCTGTTATTAAAGAGTGAAGCCAGGTTTCAAAGGGAGCCAGCCACATTAACAGTGGTAAAGAATCTACTAGCTCTTACTCTCACATATTCATTGAGAACCTCAGACTGCTTAAAGTATGCCAGTATGCCTTGAACGTTTCTGGAAGTCCCCACGGGGTGTCTTTCATGCTCATGAAGATATGCACAAACCTTTGTGTCTTCCTCCAGTGGACTGGAGTTCTCATGGGAGCTGCTCAGTCGTACATTCCTTCCAGATAACATTCTGTTGGTGGGATCCTGGGCTCTCCAATGTCTTACAGACATTTAGGGATTCCAATTTCCAGTTCTCATACAAGTCCTCTGTTCCCTGTGGGACTGATACTAGTACATGGGACAAATCTGAAGGACAAACACTGCTCCCTTGGAACACTTAAGCTACTATTATTGAGTCACTCTTATTGGGCCTGCCTCCTTCTTCCTTCAGGGTTAGCTGGATCACAAGAGTTCCTCCCCACCAGCTGGGCAGACAGGATCAGGCATATTAATATAGTTCTAAGCCTCATGTTGGGACCCTTAATATTCTTGTAATACATAAGCAGTTTGATTGTTGCAGCCTGGTAGAAGAATCAGAGGAGGCTTCCTATAGGAAGTCACACCCAGGTGGTGGGCTAAAGGATGATTCAAGAGCTTTCCAAGTAAAGGTCAGAAATGATAATGACAGCAATGAGGTAGAATAAGCAAAGGTAGAGAAGCAATAAACAGCAGGGTCAGACTACATTTCACGTTAGACATTGCATCGTATAAGCTATTATCGTTGAATTGCACTGAATATGTCAGGCATGTGTCTCATTTCTAGTACTATACATTAATATGTCACCGATCTAGTTAGTATCAATGGATTGATTCGGTTTGAATGATTTTTTTTTCTATGCATTGATGTATCATTATATGTGTTTATTTGAATATATTATGTAGGTAGCTCAAGTTACAGTGATATCTATGTAAACTGTAATTGGTAATTAAATTGAAATACTTGTTATTTTAATTATAATATAATTAAATTACTTCTCTAGTTTAAAAAATTAGTACAGACAAATTTTTAAATTTAAAATGAAAGCATTCTGCTGAAAGCAGATGTAGAATCTAGTACTAGGACCAGAACAGAAAAGAGACAAATTGGAAGAAGGTATGTCACAAACTACACAATGAGTGGCATTTGCAATGTGCTGCAGCAAAGCAAAACAGAAAAGCTGGTTTTATGTAAAAAATTAAGAAGATAAAGTAGACAATATTAAGATACATTTTCCACACATACACAGTGAATTTGATAAGAAGTTTTGTGTCAGTAGTCAAAGAAAAAAATAATTGATTAAATTGGTCACCAGAAATTAGAATGAAATGGCCAACAAAATTTTTTTAAGTGGTTAAATAATTTTTAGATGGAGACATGGTAAAGGATTGATTTCAGTTATGGAAATTGTGTTAGAAAATTATGAGGAAAAGGCTAAAAATGATATTTTACAAAAAATGAAAGATTGTCAATTGTATCATCAAATAATTGCCCGCAGGATACAAGACCTTTCTAACAATTGCAAAGAACAATTGATTCAAAATTTGAAAAATTTCATGTACTTTTCTGCAACTTTAGATGAATCATGTGATGTAAGTGACACTGCCCAATTAATACATTGGGCACATTTTGTCTCAAAGTACTTACTTACAAAGAAATGCTGTGAATTTGTGGCCTAATAATCAAATTCATGGTGTAGGTCTTTTTGAATCTTTTACATCTGTCAAAGAAGAATTTCAGTAAGATTTGAAAAAAATTAGTTTCTGTCATAATGGATGATGCTCCAGCTATGCTAGTTTCAAAAATCTGGATTTACTGAATTTTAAAACAAAAGACTGATGTTTCCCTTATTGCTTTGTTCCACTGTATTATACGTATTGCAAATATTTGTGCTCAGTTTTCTGAAGCATACCTATGAAAAGTGTCATGGATACAGTTATTAAAATTGTTCAGTACACATGCAAATGCTATGAATCATCACCAGTTTATGAAACTGTTGACAGAAATAGAGACTATGATCTGTTCTTTGACAATGATTATTGGTTGAGTTGTGAAAGAGCTTTGCAAAGATTTTCTGTATGGTACTTTTAAACCGAATTCAAGATTTTCTTCCTAAAGAAAAAGGAATGCTTGCCAAATATTCAATCATCAAAGACAAAACTTGTGGGGCAATTTATATTTTCTCACTGATACCCCACTGCGCATGAATGAGATATATTTTTTATAACAGCTTTATTGTGACGTAATTCACATACTATACAATCCATCCAATTAAAATGTACATTCTGTTGTATATTCACAGAATTGTTCATCCATCACCACAATCAATTTTAGAATATTTTCATTTACCTCAAAAGAAAACTCTGTTGTACTCATTAGCATTCACTCCCAAGTTTTCTAATATGAAACAATATGCAGAAGATTTAAATCGTAATTGACAGCATTATGTAAGTCAGCTGCAAAAACTACAGGAACATTTTGAAAAAAGTTTTTTTGATTTTGATAACTTTAGAGTTGCTTTTCAATTTATGCAATACCTCTTTGAACTTGATGTTAATCATACTGAGTTCACACAAGATTTAGTTAATTTACTTAACTTGAACAGGTGTAGTTTTGAAACTGATATACTTTTTATTTAAAATCAAATCTATTCTAAAAATAATGAACAGTTTTGTCAATGCGGATGTAAAGATTAATGGAAAATGATTTTTTGATACTTGATTGAGTTATTGGAAAACTTTTAGGTTTTGGAACAACTTGGGTATATGAACTTACTTTTTCAGTGGAAAATTATGTGAACTCTAAATTCGGATCAAGTATTCCTGATGAAAAGTTAGCACCGATATTGAGCTGTGCTGTAAGTATTAAAAAAAACACTAGTTTTCAAAGACTTGGCATGAAAAAAAGAATGTGAAATATCACAATAATATATTTTTTTCATTTTGATTACATATTAGCTATATTGGGTTAAATAAAATGCATTATTTAAAGTAATTTGGCCTGTTTCAATTTCTACTTTATAATGATTCATTTCAGTGTTTGATCTATATAGTTAAGGGAGATGCTGGGAGTAAAATTCTGTGCATGAAGGAACTACAATGAACTGAAACAGGAAGGCAGGTCTGTTATCATGAAGATAAGCTGCCAAACCTTGATCTTCCTGCTGATTCAGTTTTGCTTAGGCTCCGAGCCACCCCAAATAGAGAAATCCTCATGATGACAAGAAGTAGATAGAACACTGACCAATAGGAGAGTATTTAAGACCAATTTAAGTTGTGATTCTCTGTGCTTTTGAAAATTCTAGTCCATCCACATATTTTTTTGATTATCAACAATACTAGCTCATGGCTGGAATGTGTAAATGAACAATTAATGAAGTGAATTTTTGTAAGCAACTAAAGAGTACACACGAGAAGTGTGCATGATCATTTCTTCTTCACAGCCAGCAGGGTGTAACTGGGAAGACCGAATGAAGATACTCATTACAGAAAACAATTTAGAAATTTTAGCACAGAAATAATCTGATGGTTAAGTGGAAGAAAGAAGACTTTAAAGCAAGAGGCAAAGAATGAGCTTATATGTATAAGTTATATATATATATGCACACACACACACACACACATACATATATTGTTAAATATATTATGCCTATATAGAGATACATGTTTAAAGTACATGGAAAGCATGTAGAATGATATATAACACAATGATAACAGGGGTTATCTCTCAGAATTACGGGTGATTTTTTTCTTTTCATTTTGCTCGACCATGTTTTATAAATTATCAACAATGAATAGGTATCCCTTTTGAGCTAAGAAAAAGGTCTTTTAAAAAGTAAGTTTTTATATGAATGTTATTTTACAAAGTGTTAAGAATATGGTGATACATGGGAAAATTGCAACTAATATAATCTATGGAAGATAGTTAACAGTAATACTGTAATATTTTTGCAGCAATGGCAAAGAAGATATATCAATTCTAAGAGACAACTATAGGGGGTATAAGAGGGTATGGGGATTTTCCTTTTGGAGTAATGAAAATGTTCTAAAATTGAGATGATGACAGCACAACTCTGTGATGACAATGAGAGCCACTGAGTGTACACTTTAAATGGATTTTACAAAACATGGGACCATATAACACAGGAAATCCAGTGGTGGAAGATGGACTGTGGTTAACAGGACAAATATGAGAACATTCTCTCATGAACTATAACAAACGCATAATACTAATACATGGTATTAACAATCAGGTGGGTTGGGGGAAAATATACCAAATTTAAGATATGGGCTATAGTTAGTAATAATATTTTGATGATGCTATTTTGTAGTTTGTAACAAAACTTTCACAACAATGCGAAGTGTTGGTGGTGGGTGATGTATTGGAGCACTGTATGATGATATGCATGTTTGTTTTGTAAATTCACAACTTTTACTATACACCTATTGTTTATGTATGTTCATGTATGAATGATATACTTCAATAAAACTTTATTTTAAAAAGTAATTTTTGGTATGCAACTCCACGTCTTACTTCCCACAGGTGCTAAAATGCAAATGCATAAAAAGTAATGATAAATCTATGGTTTTGGACATTCAGTTCACAAAGATATAATTTGTAACAAGTACAAAAAAAGGTAGGGGGATGGAGGGGTTATAGGAACAGTGTATGTGTATGCTATTGAAGTGAAGTTAGTAGCAAATCAAATATGATTGTTATATATTTAGGATGTTAAATTTTAACCCCACAGTAGCCACTAGGAAAATAACTGAAAAATATATCCAGCTAGAAATGAGAAGTAATTCAATATAGTACAATACAAAAAAAATTAAAAAGTATGAAAGCAGGCATTAATGGAAGAATTGAGGGGCAAAAAAGGTATAAGAAATAGAAAGACTAAATAGCAAAATGGCAGAAGAAATTCCTGCATTATCAGAAGTGACTTTAAATGTAAATGGATTAAATTCTCCAGTCAAAAGTCAGAGACTGGCAGAATAGATAAAAAAGCATAACCCAACTTTATGCTGTTTACAAGAGACTCACATTAAATTAAAAGACATAAGTAGGTTGAAAGCGAAAGGATGGAAAAAATATACCATGCAAGTAATAACCAAAAAGGAGCTGGGGTAGTTATACTAATATCAGATTAAATATATTTCACATCACAAACTGTTGCAAGGACAAAGATGATCATTAAATACTGATAAAGGGATCAACTATCAATAAGAAGACACAACAATTATAAATATATATGCACCTAACAACAGAATCCCAAAATATATGACACAAATACTGACAAATTTGAGGGGAGAAATCAACAGCTTCTACATTAATAGTAGTAGACTTTAATACACCACTTTCAATAATGGATATCTAGATTAAAAAAATCTATACAAAAAAATCAGTATGGAAATATAAGACAACAGCCTACTTTGCAGAAATGGAAAAGCCAATCATCAAATTTATTTGGAAGAGTAAGGGGCCCTGAATAGCCAAAACAGTCTTGAAAAAGAAGAACAGAGTAGGAGGACTCACACTTCCTAATTTAAAACTTATTACAAAGTTACAGTGGAAAAAAATAACATGGTACTGGCACAAAAGTCAATACAAAGACCAATGTAATTGAACTGAGAGTTCAGAAATAAACCCTCACATCTATGGCTAATTGATTATATATATATTTTTTTAATTAAAATTTTTATTTTTATTTTTAATTTTTTGTAGTTACTGGGGGCCAGGGATTGAACCCAGGACGTCATATGTGGGAAGCCGGTGCTCGATCACTGAAACACATTGGCTCCCCTGAGTTGGTTTTTTCATTTTTTTTTTTTCTCCTTAGGAGGCACTGGGAACCGAACCCCAGGACCTCCCAGGTGAGATGCGGGTGTTCAACCACTTGAGCCATATCCACTTCCCTCAATAAATAATTTTAGTAGAGAAGTTGTGAGCTTAAAAAGAATCATGCATAATGTGCAGAATTCCCATACATCACCCCTCCCACCAGCACCTTACATTGTTGTGGAACTTTTGTTACACATTACGAAAGAACATCATCAGATTATTACCACTAACTGTGGTCCAAACTTACATTTGGTATATTTTCCCCCATATATCCCATATTATTAACACCACATATTAGTATTATATATTTGTTATAGTCCATGAAAGAACGCTCTCATATTTGTACTGTTAACCACTGTCCATCTTCTACCACATGGTTCACTGTGTTATACAGCCCAATGCCTTATACAATCTATCCAAAGTGTACACTCAGAGGTGCTCATTTTCATCACAGAGTTGTGCAGTCATCGGTTCAGTACATTTTAAATGTTTTCCTTAGTCCAAAAGAAAAAATTCCCATATCCCCCTAGTATTGACCCTTAGCATCGATTTAGTATCTTCTTCGATATTGATGCAAGAATATTACAGTATTGTTGTTAATTACTGTACATAAATTACACTAATTGTATTTTTCCCATGCATCACCATATTCTTACCATCATGTAATAGTGGCATACATTTGTTGTAGTTCATAGAAGAACATTCTTATATTTGTACTATTAACCACAATCCTCATCCACCTCTGGGTTCATTAAGTTATTCACTCCCTAGATTATTCTTTAGCTTTCTTTCAATTGACTGTTATGTCCCTAAGCTTCCCCTTTCAGCCACAATCCCATTTATAAACAAGCCGTGTTAGTTATACTCACTATAATGTGTTACCATCAACTCTATCCATTTCCACACTTTTACAGTCAAGCTAATTAAAAAATCTACATACATTAATCATCAGTACTCCTTCTCAGTCCTCCTCCTATCACCTAGTAACCTATACTCTAGGGTTTAACTCCATGTGTTTATCCTTTGTATTTAGTTCATATTAGTGAGACCATACAGTATTTGTCCTTTTGTGTCTGGCATATTTCACTCAGCATAATGTCCTCAAGTTTCACCCATGTTATCATGTTTCTCAATTTCATTTCTTCTTACAGAAACATAGTATTCAATCATTTGTATATACCACATTTTGTTTATCCATTCATCAGTTGATGGATACCTGGGTTGCTTCCACTTTTTGGCAATTGTGAATAATGCCACTATGAACATCAGTGTGCACATGTTGTTCACATCACTGTTTTCAGGACTTCTGGATATATTCCTAGTAGAGGGATTGTCAGATCATACAGCAATTCTATATTTAGCTTCCTGAGGAACCGCCAAACTGTATTCCACAGATGCTGCACCATTCTACATTCCCACCAACAGTGAAAGAGCATTCCTATTTCTCCACAACCTCTCCAGCACTTGCTTATTTATTTATTTTTAATAATGGCCATTCTGTGAGGTGTGAGATATCTCATTGTAGTTTTGATTTGCAGTTCCCTAATAGTTTGTGATATTTCCTCTTTGGAGAAATGTCTATTCAAGTCTTTTGCCCACTTTTAAAATTGGATTGCTTGCTCTTTTATTGTTGAGTTGAATGATCTCTTTATATAGAATGGAAATCAAATCCTTATCGGATATGTGGTTTCCAAATATTTTCTCCCACTGAGCAGGCTGCTTTTTCACCTTCTTGACAAAGTACTTTGAAGCACAAAAGTGTCGAGGTTTGAGGAGGTTCCATTTATCCATTTTTTCTTTCATCGCTCATGTTTTCAGTATAAGGTTTAAGAAACCACCACCTACCACCAGGTCTCGAAGATGTTTCCCTACATTTTCTTCTAGGAGTTTTATGGTTGTAGCTTTTATATTTAGGTCTTTGATCCATTTTGAGTTAATTTTTGTATAAGGCGTGAGATAGGGGTCCTCTTTTTTTCTTTTGGATATGGATATCCAGTTCTCCCAGCACCACTTGTTGAATACACTGTTCT
>JAQZBX010064566.1:0-16466 GCA_029593785.1 Cabassous unicinctus | reverse complement strand
TTTTAACCTAATCCTTTCCTGTGCATGGAAGCCTATTGTAATGTGGGGTCGTTTGGTTAGATTCCGTTAAGGGACCTTTTGATTAGATTGCTTTTTGATTAGATCACTTTAGGGCCATTGATTGGAATACATCTGACTTCTTGCTGGAAACATATAAGTGGAGAACTGAAAGCAGAAACACAGAGAGAAAGAGAGCCGCCATTTTGACCCTGCCATGTGAGAGAGAGGACTCCAGAGAGGGGTCGCCACCTTGCCTTGCCACGTGGCAGGACTCCAGGATCTGCTAGCAGACAAGCTTTGGAGAAAAAACTTCTCTGATGGTGCCTTGATTTGGACATTTCATGGCCTCAGAACTGTAAGCTTTTACCCCAAGTAAATTCACTTTATAAAAGACAACCCATTGGGAAGCGGGTGTGGCTCAATAGATAGAGCCCCCGTTTACCATGCGGGAGACCCCGGGTTTGCTTCCCAGGGCCTCCTTGTGAGAGCAGGCCGGCCCGTGCGGTGCGGTGGGCTGATGCAGCGAGACCTCACAGCAAGGGGGAGATAAGCAGACACGGAAGAAACGCACAGCGAATGGACACAGTAAAACACAAGCAGCAAGGGGGGGTATAAATAAATAAATAAATAAAACTTAAAAAAAAAAAAAAAAGATAACCCGTTGCTGGTATATTACATTGACAGCATTTGGCAAACTAAGACAGTGATCATTGTGAATTTCAGGGACATCTTCACTCTTTGTGATGGCAGCGACTTCCTGGCATGTCTTACTGCTGAGGCAGCTTGGGTAATGATAACATGCAGGGTTTACTTTTAAAGAGTTCCAACCACTTAACAGGTGCACTTTATTTACCAAGATGGAATTCCTTGGGAAAGGTGTCCTGAATACATTTACCCATAAAGGGTAACTAGAAATAAAGCCCAGGGAAAGAATTGTTGATTTTCTACCACTCCAGGAGAGAGGGGTGAAAACAGAGATACTGTTTCCTATCCTACAGAGCTGATGGACACGATGAGGTGTGGAACTCAGAATGCATGGTGTGGGAGGAAGGGTATGTGGTTTGGAGCCAGGGGTCCTGGGTGGAAGATCCACTTCTACAACTCAGCAGCCGAGATACCACATCATTCAACCTGTCCAAGCTTCACTCTCTCCATCTCTAAAATGGGGATCATGCCTCATTCACTAAGTGATTGAGAGTGTCAAAAGGAAGTTTCCAAAGTGCTTCTCATCTGAATTATTTCTCTACAAATGGTTTATGTTCACAACCACCAAATTAGCCCCACACTGGACTCTGTGGTCTTCCTTCAAGCTGCTAAACTCCTTCTGGATGCTTGTTAAATGGAGAAATGCTTTGGTGTCTCCAGTCTGACTGAATTAAAAGTTCTATAACTGTGGGGTGGCCCAGGAATCTTCATTTTAGCAACGCGCTAATATTTGAGACCCTCTCTGCAGCCGCTAACAGCAAACACAAAGGAAGTGCTTCTGGGTTTGATTAGACTTCTCTCTTCCTTTGGCTGAAGTCCAGAGCCTGAGACCTAAAAGGATTTGATTTATGCTGTCTTTCCGGCTGGAGGAATTTGGGGGCAGGTGGGCAGGGCCAAGTGGATATGGCTGAGGCAAGCTGCCGCTTCCTGCTGGACACTGAGATCAGGGAAGTGGGTGAAAATGTGACTGAAATCCAAGCCTTCTCTGGGCTGAGAAGGGAAGGCTGAGGGCCCCACCCAGGGCAGGTGTCCCTGGTAAGCTCTGAGGCTTAGCAGCCCTGCCGGACAGCTGCCACCTGTCACCTGCCACCTGCTCCACTTCTAAGCTGGGCTGCTGAGCCTGAACCCATGGTTGCACCAAAACACTTATGTGAGAGAACAGTCAGTCCTGAGTGTGTTTTGGGGTGAGGGGAGGGAGGATTTTTAGGCTTGGAAGAGGTGATACCTCCTTGGTCCCGAGGCACCCCCTTGACTCTGAAATTATTACATCTACACCTGCTTTTCAATTTTAGCCTCAAAATTGCTCTGTAGAACCCTCTTACAGACAGCCCGTGTGCTTGGGCTGGGCTATAAATGTGATATTCAGAGCAGTCATCCTTTCTTGAGAGTTTCATTCCCTTGTCACAGTAGGGGAGTCCCAAGTCCAGAAAATGGGAATGCTGTGCATTGGGAAAGGATCCAATATCTTTCTTTGTTTTCTGCCATGGATGCCTGCTTCCTTCCCTGATGGCATGAACTTCCCTCAACTCTGCTTCTTTGCATTTCTATGGTTTTTCCAAGGCTCTTCACCAGGTTGAGGGGAACTCAGCTGGGGAAGTGTGCTGAACAATGCTCCATGCCTCCTCTCCGGAGTCTTGATCAGGTATGGTCAAAGAAGCAACTACAGGAAGCCACCCTTGGAGTAACTCCTTCCAGGGTCATGACCAGTACTGCCCCTAAGGAGGGGCTGTTCTCCTGAACATCCTTTGATGGGCTTGTGGTCACTGGGACATGGGTTGGTGGCCAGGGTGATTGCCCTCCCACCCTCCACCACCTTACTCCAGTAGCTGTGAGTATATACAATAGCTAGTTCAGACTGATAACCCATTCTGCTACCCCATGACTCTAGAGGAATCCTATATGTGTGACAGTCTCCACATTTAAGTTTTACAGAGGGCTTTCAATATCTCATTTGATCATCATCACAAACACATAAAGTAGATAACCTTGTTTCCCATTTTACAGATAAGCAAAGGCCCAGAGAAAGTGACCTGAGGAATATCATTTATTTGGTAACCTGCCAAGCCTGGATTCAAACTCAGCTTTTCTAGTTCTGGGTTCCCACCATCTTATGGGGTTTATGCTTTTACACAAACTTTACAAAGGATGTCAGCAAGTTTTCTAGGCACAAAGGTATGAATGCTTTAAGCTTGTGAGGATTTCCCCAAAGTGCTCTGCTTGTGAAAAAACGATTCAATGATCAAAAGAAACTGGAACATAAATTCATATTATATAGTGCATATTAAGATATTAAAAACTCTAAGAAGACCTTCATGGGGGAATATGATTAATTCAGTTTAAGCCAGAGACTCCAAAACTTGACAGTGAACCCCAGTCTCCATTTTCCCCCCACATAATGCCCATTATGGTTATGCCACATCTCTGTTCCTCAGACCTACTTTGGAAAGGTGAGCCAGGCTCTTTCATAGCTGTGATGATGACAAAGGAACAAAAGAAGGATGGCTACTCGATTCTATAAGGAGAACAGGAAATCATAACTCCTCCATGTTCCTTGGCCCGTCAGGAGAAAGGGCTCCTGCAGGACTCCCCCTGGCCAGTTCTGCCACCTGAACTACACAGAATCACCCCTATGCCCCAAAATCCAGGCCTCTGGCAGTGGTGTGGTGGAGCCCATTTTCAGTTTTCAAGAATTTTGTGAGTCAGTTGTTAAACTATTAGTAGCTTAGACTGGGTCATGGTGGGAGTATTTACACCACAAGAATCAGCAAACACTATGAATTGGGTTTGTTTCTTCTTCTCCTGAAAGCTGGTTTACCAATAACCACTTACACTGGGACATTTTTTTGAAATTGTTGGAAAACCTGGGAGGGACAGTGGCAGCTGGGTGCTGGGGACACCCTGAAACAGAAGGCCTTGCTTGTCTCAGTATCCTACTTCTGCAAATGAGAGCAGGGAGCTGCAAGGTACCATAATATTCCCAAATCAGTCAAAAAGTGCCTCTTGGCTTACTTACCTTGATATCTGTTACCAGCCAATGCCTCCAGAAGCGAAATTTGGGTGAAATCCTGCTAGGGGCATCTGGATCCACCATCACCAGAATGTAGGTTGCGTCCTGTAACAAAGTCACCAGAAAGAAATGTAGCATTGAGGCTAGAATTTTTATAGGAAAATAGCAAGCAGCAGGCTCCCCCTGTACCTCCATTCTAGCCAAGAATGAATGACTTCGTGCCTATTGCTTCCAACCCAGTTCATGCTTATACTCATGACATTCCTCTCAAGTCTCATGTGTATTTTCTCTGAAGAAATGAAGTTTGTTAGGTGGACAACAGGACTCTTGGCTTTCCCTTTAATGAAGAAGAATAAATCAAACAAGACATATTTACCAAGTACCTAGAAGTCCCTAGCATAATGCTCGTGCTGTAGAGGAAACAAAGAAACCTGAAACAGGGACTCAGCTCTCAAGAAGCTTATTGTTTCATTAGAAGAGACTTACCTATGAATTCAGCAAATATATGAGCACTTACTCTGTGTCAGGAACTGTACTAATCACAGAAATATTAGGATTCATTCATTTTTTTAAACAAGCATTTATTGAATACCTATGATATGCCACAAATGGTTCTAAGAGATGGGTATTCAATACAGAATAAGACAGTAAGATTTATTCTCTCAGAGAGCTTTTATTCTAGGTGAGGGACACAGAAAATAAAAAATAAACAGGGAAATGTCAAGTTGGGATGAGGCTATGACCAAAATAAAGTAGGATGGTGTGAGAGGGAGTAACTGTAGTATTACTTTAGGTTGTGTGGCCAGCAATGATCTTTTGAGGCTGTGACATTTAAATTGAGACCTGAATAAAAAGAAGGAGCCATCCACGGGCAGATAGATGAAGGAGAGGAAACAGCTGCTACAAAGGCTGTCAGGCAGGAAAAAGTTAGGGTTTGAGGAACAGAAAGAAAGCCACTGGGGCTAGGAACAAGCAAGGAGGAGAGGGGACATGGTAGGGCTGGGTAGGGGGCAGGGGTCAGACCACAGAAGGCTTTGTAGACTTGTGTAAGGATTTGGAATTTTCTTCAAAGTGCAACATAAGACCATTGGAGGGTTTTAGGAGGGGTAGTGATATACTCTGATGTACATTTTAAAAAGATTATTTTGGCTGCTGGATGGAGAATTAATGGTTGACAGGGAGGCAAAAGAGGAAGTATGAAGGCCAGTTAGGAGGCTATTTCTGTAGTATAGTAAAAGATGATGGTGTCTTGGACTAGAATGGTAGCAATGGACAGAGAAAGAAGTAGATGGATTGGGGATGTATTTTAGGTAAAATCAGCAGGATTTGATGATGGATTGAATAATACCGCAGAAAGAAGGGATGGGGAAAGAGAAATGAATAATGACTCTTGGGCTTTTTGACTTGAGCAACTGGGTGAATGGTGCCATTTAATGACATAGTGAAGACTAGTTAAAGAGCATGTCTGAAGGGGAAATTAAGAGTTTTGTTTTAGATATGTCAAGTTAGAAATTCTTCTTAGAGGGCAAGCATATATGTCAATTGAGTTTGGAGTTCATGAGAGAAATCAGGGCTAGATATAAAATTGGGAGTCATTAACATATAGGTGATCCTTAAATCCATAGAATAAAGAGATTACCCATGACAGTAGACATGGAGAAGAAAAGAAGTCCCATGACAGAATTCTGGAACATTCTAACTTTGAGAAGAGAGGAGAATCCAGAAAAGGAGACTGTGAAGCCAAGGAGGTAAGAGGAAAACCTGAAGATTACATATCATGGAAATAAAAAACAGAAAGTGTTTTAAGAAGGAGAAAGTGATCAACTTGATCAACTGTGTCCAGTGCTGCTGGAAGGCAGAGCAAGATGAGGACAGAGATGTGATAATTTGATCTGACAACTTGGCAATCATTGGGTATCTCAAGAAGACCAGTTTCAGTGCAGTAGAAAGGACAGAAGTTCCAATGGGCTGAGATTAAATGAGAGATGAAGAATTGAAGACAGCTGTTAAAGATAATTTTAAAAAGAAGTATTGAACCACTGACATCATCAATATGGTGATATAAGATACCCCCTGGGAAAGTCTCCCCTCAGAATCAACTAATAAAAGCACAAATCCCATTTTACTGGATCTCTGGAGTGCAATAGAGAGTAGAGATGGACTCCATAAACGTTGAATCAAAGTAAAAGAAAAAACCCTACCAAAATCAGGTAGGAGATTTGCATTCTGGATCTGCCAGTCTGGACCCCTTCCCCTCACTCTGTACTGTGCAGCTTGGGAGTCACCCAGAGGTAGCATGGCCAGTGTCCATCCTGCTGCAGATGCAGCTCATGGACCACTCACAGCAGCTAGTTAGAACCCCACATATATCCAGGCACGGGGACCCAAGTCTTCAGAAACCTAGGGCAGAATACAAGCAGCTGAGGAGTGCCACATACAAAAGTGCCCCTAGGGAAAAAAGAGACTACAGCAGAACTATTGGTAAGAAGTGAACACTTAAGACTGGTGCTCAATCCAATCTTTCTTTGCCGGATCACTTAAACACAAAACAGACCTTTCTGGGTTGACCCCATATGGCTCTTTGGGGTGGAACACCCTAATGGGGAAGAAATGGAGGCAGAAAAGCCTCACAGGAAAAAAAAAAAAAGGTGTGTGTGTGGGGAGACTGAACTATTGTAAGACAAGATGGGTCCCAGAACTGAGAAGTATAAGGAAAATGGGGCACTGTATGAGGGAGAGAATATAAACAAATCATAAGGGCTGGGGAGAAAAATCTGTACAAAAACAAATAGAATAGATCAAAATTCACAGAGAAGGAACAGAGTAAAGGAAGTTTTCTCCTGCAGGTGAAACAGTTGCACTAAAAAAAAAAAGGCAACCTTAAAAATTGTACCATATATCCAGGGCAAGAATCAAATGCAGAAGAGCTAAGAATATTTGAACAGTTAAACCTGGGCTACTCTAAAAGTCCGGAATAAGTTGGAGCTTTAACACAAATTCAATCCACAATAAAACTCAAAGCAAGATGGAGAAATTGGCATTCAGAATTAACACATCAAAATAATCAGATGCCCAGATATCAGCAATAATTACAAGTCATGCTAAGAAATGGGAAGATAAGGCTCAGTCAAGGAAACAAATTAAAACTTCAGAGGAGACAAAGAATTTGTAAAAACTAATCAAAGAAGTTCAAATTAATCTCCTAAATCAATTCAAGGAGATGAAGGAAAATATGGATAGAGATAAACTAATGGTGGATATAGAGCTAAATGATATTAAGAAGACAATGTGTGAGCATAAAGAAGAATTCAAAAGTTTAAAAAGAAATATAACAGAAATAATAGCTATGAAAGGAAAAATGGTAGAAATTAAAAATACACTAGAAGCATAGAAAAGGTGATTTCTACAAGCAGAAGGAAAAATCAGCAAACTAGAAGACAGAAAAATGGAAATCATATAGTTGGAAGAACAGACAGAGAAAAGAATAGAAAAAATTTAGTAGTATCTCAGGGATTTGAGTGACAGCATGAAGGGTAAAACATATACAACCTGGGTGTCTCAGAAGAGAAAGGAAAGGGGGCAGAAAGGATGTAAGGAAATAAAGGCCAAACATTTCCCAAATCTTATGAAGGACATAAATAATATGTCCATGAAGTGCAGTGTACACCAAACAGAATAAATCCTAATAGATGTACTCTGAGACATACTAATTTGAATGTCAGATGCCAAGGATAAAAGAGAGAATTCTGAAAGCAGCAAGAGAAAAACAATTTGTCACATACAAGGGATCCTCAATAAGACTGAGTGCCAATGTCTCATGAGAAATCATGGAGGCAAGAAGGCAGTGGTATGATATATTTAAGGTACTGAAAGAAAAACTGCCAGACAAAAATTCTTTATCTGGCAAACTGCCCTTCAAAAATAAGGGAGAGTGAAAAATATTCACAGATAGACAGAAACTGAGAGAGTTCATCAACAAGAGACCTGTCCTGCAAGAATTACTCAAGGGAGTTCTTCAGCTTGAAGGAAGAGACAGGAGAAAGTGGCTTGAGTAGTATGAAGAAATGAAAATCATCAGTAGAGGTAACTAAAAGGCTAAATGAAAACCCCTTTACTATACAGAACTATATCCTAAATATACAACTCCACTCTTTAATGCCTATAAGAATCAGATACAATTAAACAAGAAAAAAGCATATATAAAAAAGCATGATTCAACTGTATGTTGTTTACAAGAGACTCAACTTAGACACAAAGACACAAATAAGTTGAAACTGGAAGGATGGAGAAAGATATTCTATGCAAACAGTAACAAAAAAAGAGCTGGAGCAGGTATATTAATATCAGACAAAATAGACTTTAAGTTAAAAGCTATTATAAGAGTCAAAGAAGTACACTATATAAAAGGGTCAGTCCACCAAGAAGAAATAACAATCATAAATATTTATGCACCTAAACACAGTGTCCCAAAATACATGAGGCAAACATTGGCAAAACTGAAGGGAGAAATAGACACCTTTACAATAATAGTTGGAAACTTCAATACACTATTCTCATTAATAAACAGAAAATCTAGACGGAAAATTAATAAGGAAACAGAGATCTTGAACAATAAGATAAAATGAACTAGACCTAACAGGGATACACAGAACACTGTACTCCAAAAGAGCAATATGTTCTTCTTAAGTGCACATGGATTGATTACTCTCTAGGATAGACCACATGTTGGGTCACAAAACAAGTCTCAATAAATTTAGAAAGATTGAAATCATACAAAGCATCTTCTCTGACCACAATGGATTGAGATGGAGAACTGGAAAATCCACAAATATAGGGAAGTTAAATAACACTCTCTTAAACAATGAGTGGGTCAAAGAAATAATTGCAAGGGAAATCTTGAGATGAATGAATATAAGAACACAATATAACAAAATGTATGGGATGCAGTGAAGGCAGTACTGAAGGAGAAATTTATAGCCTTAAGCACTTACATTAAAAAAGAGGAAAGAGATAACATCGAAGACCTAACTGCCAACCTGGAGGAAATAGAAAAAGAACAGCAAACTAACCTGAAAACAAGCAGAAGGAAAGAAGTAATAAAGATTAGAACAGAAATAAATGAAATCGAGAATTAAACAAACAAACAAACAAACAAACAAACAAAAAAACCCAGAGAGAATTAACAAAACCAAAAGTTGGGTCTTTAAAAAGATCAATAAAATGGAACAAACCCTTAGCCAGAAAGAAAAAGAGAAAAGATGCAAATAAAATCAGAAATGAGATCGGGGACATTACTATTGACCCCACAGAAATAAAAAGGATCATAAGAAGATACTATGACTAACTGTATGGCAACAAATTAGACAACTCAGATGAAATGGACACATTCCTAAGAATACACGGTCTATACTGACTGTACAAGAAATAGATGACCTCAACAGACCACTTACGAGCAAAGAGATTGAATCAGTCATCAAAAACTTCCCAAAAAAGAAAAGCCCAGGACCAGATGTCTTCACAGGTGAATTCTACCAATCATTCCTGGAGAATTACTACCAATCCTTCTCAAACTCTTCCAAAAAATTGAAGAGAAGGGAACACTGCCTAACTCATTCCATGAGGCCATCACTTCAGCAAAGTGGCAGGGTACACAACCAACCCATGAAAACCAGTAGCATTTTATATACTAGTAATGACCAAAGCCAGATAAAAATATTAGAAGAAAAGAAAATGACAGAACAATGTCTCTTATGAATATAGATGTGAAAACCTTCAACAAAATACTACCTAATCGAACCCAAGAAGACATTAAAATAATTCTACTGCATGATCAGGTGGGACTTATCCCAGATATGCAAGCATGGTTCAACATAAGAAAATCAACCAATGTATTATACTGCATTAAAAAAACAAAGAGCAAAAACCACATGATTATCTCAAGAGGCACAGAAAAGGCATTTGACAAAATTCAGCATCCTTTCTTGATAAAAACACCAGAAAAATTAGAATAGAAGGAAACTTCATCATGATAAAGGACATAGATGAAAAACCCACAGCTAACATCATGCTCAATGGTGAAAGACTGAAAGCTTTCCCTCTAATCAGGAACAAGACAAGGATGCCCAGTGTCACCACTGTCACTAAAGATTGTACTGGAAGTTATAGCTAGAGAAATTTGTCAAGAAAAAAAAATAAAAGAATCCAAATTGGAAAAGAAGATGTAAAACTTTCATTATTTGCAGGTGACATGATCCGATAAATAGTCCTGAAAAATCTACCACAAAACTACTAGAGCTAATAAATGCATTCAGGAAAGTGGCAGGGTACACAAACAAACCATAAAAATCAGTAGTGTTGGGAAGCAGATGTGGCTCAAGCAATTGAGCTCCTGCCTACCAAATGGGAGGTCCCAGGTTTGGTTCCTGGTGCCTCCTAAAGATGGCAAGCAAGACAGCAAGATGATGTGATGGGATGACATGGTGAGCTGACACAAGATGATACAACAAGTGACACAAAGAGGAATACATTATAAGAGACACAACAAAGCAGGGAGCGGAGGTGGCTCAAGTGATTAGGTGCCTCCCTCCCACATGGGAGATCCCAGGTTTGATTCCCGGTGCCTCTTAAAAGGAAGATGAGCACACAATGAACAGACACAGCAAATGCAAACAGTGAGAGGGCGGGGAGAAAAAAATCAGTAGGTTTTGTAGTAATGACCAAGCTGAGGAGGAAATTAAGAAAAAAATTCCATTTACAATAACAACAAATAGAATCAAATATCTATGAAATAAATTTAGGCAACAATGTAAAGGAAAACTACAAAACTTTGCTAAAAGAAATAAAAGAAGATCTAACTAAATGGAAGGCTATTCCATGCTCATGCATTGGGAGACTAAATATTGTTAAGATGTCAATTCTACCCCAAATGATTTACAGATTCAATGCAATCCCAATCAAAATTCCAACAGCCTACTATGCAGAAATGGAAAAGCCAATTATGAAATTTATTTGGAAGGATAAGGGACCCCAAATAACAAAAAACATCTTGAAAAAGAAGAACAAAATTGAATGACTCATACTTCCTGACTTAGAAACTTATTGCAAAGCTACAATGGTCAAAATAGCATAGTACTGGCACAAGGATATATACATTGGCCAATGGAATAAAATTGAGAGTTCAGAAATAGGCCCTCACACTTATGGCACTTTGATTTTTGACAAAGCTGCCAAGTACATGCAATTAGGAAAGGATAGTCTCTTCAACCAATGGTGCTAAGAGAACTGGATATCCATATGCAAAAGAATGAAGGAGGATCCCTGTCTTTCACCATATATAAAAATTAACTCCAAATGAATCAAAGACCTAAATATAAGAGCCAGGACTATAAACCTCCTAGAAGAAAATGTAGGGAAGCATCTTTGGGATCTTGTGTTAGGCAATGGTTTCTTAGATTTTACATCCAAAGCAATGAAGGAAAAAAATAGATACATAGAACCACCTCAAAATTAAAAACTTTTGTGCTTTAAAGGAGTTTGTCAAGAAAGTGAAAAGATAACCTATACAATGGGAGAAAATATATGGAAACCATAAATCTGCTAAGGTTTTAATATCCAGTAAATATAAATAAATCCTACAACTCAACAATAAAAAGACGAATGAACCAATTAAAAATTGGGCAAAAGATTTTCCCATTTCTCCAAAAAGGAAATACAATGGCTAAAAAGCACATGAAAAGATGCCCAACATCATTAGCTACTAGGGAAATGCAAAACAAAACTACAATGAGATACCATTTCACACCCACTAAAATGGCTACTATTATAAAAACATAAAATTACAAGTGTTAGAGAGGGTGTGGAGAAACAGGAACACTCATTCATTGCTGGTGCAGTCACTGTGGAAGACTGTTTGGCAGTTCTCCAGAAAACTAAATATAGAATTACCATATGACCTGGCAATCCCAGTACTAGGCATTTACCCAAAAGTATTTGGAAGCAAGGACGCAAACAGATATTTTTATACTGATGTTCATAGCAGCATTATTCATGATTGCCAAGAGATGGAAACAACCTAAGTGTCTATCAATGATGAATAAACAGATAAACAAAATGTGGTATACACATACAATGGAATATTATTCAACATTAAAAAGGAATGAAGTTCTGATTCACGTGACAACATGGATAAAACTTTCAAGACATCATACTGAGTGAAATAAATCAGACACAAAAGGACCTCCCTGATATAAAATAGTTAGAATGAGCAAACACATAGAGTCAGAATCTAGGATAAAAGTTAGTAGGAGCTAGGTTGGGGGTAGGGAATGGGGAGTTAATACTTAAATTGTACAGAATTTCTAGGGGTTAATTGTAAAGTTTTGGTAATGGTTGTTGTTGGTGGCAGCACAACAATATGAATTTAATTAACAGCACTAAATTAAATATAGTAATGCGGTTAACATGAGAAATTTTAGGTCATACGTATGTTACTAGAATAAAAATTAGAAAAAACAGGACTGTACAACACAGTGAAACCTATTGTAAAATGATGGACTATAGTTAATAGTACAATTATAAAAAGGTTCTTTCACAAATTATAGCAAATGTACTACACTAATGAAGGTGTTAATAATAGGGTACTATATGTGAACTCTGCATTTTATATATTTTATGCATGATATTTCTGTAAACCTACAACTTCTCCAAAAAATATATTAATAAAAACAGAAGTATTGGTGTGAAGGACAGCTGAGAGGTAGAGTGGTTACTAGAAGGGAAGGAAGAGTCAGGAGATCCTTTTTTCTTGAAGATAAGTGATTGTAAGGCACGTTTGAGTTCAATGGAAATTATCCAATAGAAAGGGAGGTATAGATGGCACAGAGGAAAAAGAGGATCATTTCAAGAGCCAGAACCCTGGGAAAGTGGGAAGGCACAGGATCCAGAGCAAAAATGGAGGTCTGGGCCTTTGGTAGGAGCAGAGGATATGGTTTCAGATGCAAGGGGATCAAAAGATGTGATGGTGAGGAATAAGGAAATTGTCTTCTGATTGCTTTTATTTTCTCAATGAATTAGAGGTAAGGTGATCCAGGGAAGAGGAAGTTTAGGAAGTTTGGGAACAGAAAAGAAGGTGTGAAGTAGTCCTTTTGAAAGGTGAGAAACTGAATATACTATAGACATGTAGGCACGGAGGTCATATTATATTTCTTAGTGGTGTGCTTTTTTGACTGTTTAAATGCAAGCCTGGAATAAATGGGTAGTTGGTAGTGGCAGGGGGCTTGGACTGGTGAGTGTGATAGAAGAAAGGGGTGTAAGAGTAAAAAGTGAGTATTGGGTGAATAGAGAAGAGTCCCAGACCTCCTCTTGATCTGGAGGGAAAGATGGACATATATATAATTGCAGCAATGTGCTAAATGCTTGAGTAGAGGAGTAGTATTCCAAGGTATAGCCCACTGATAAGGCATCAATCTCTGCAGCAATCCCCCCTTATATAAGACCTGAGTGTCTCCAGAGCCCTCCAGAGCTCCTCTGTGTGGGATGTTATACACTTCGGTGTTCTATGAGATCCTACTGAGGTTTGCATAAGCATTACCTCTGGGATGACCTTCTGACTCTGTTTGAAGTCTCTTAGCCATATGAACTCATTTGTCTTTACCTTTTCCCCCTTCTATTCAAGGTTTTTTTCCAGTCGTATTGCCAGTGGGCACTTGGTGTTAATCCCTCGTTGCCAGGGAGGCTCATCCCCGGGAGTCATGTCCCACGCTGTGGGGGAAGGTAATGCATTCATATGCTGAGTATGGCTTAGAGAAGAGGCCACATTTGAGCAACAAGGAGGCTCTCAGATGGCAACCCTTAGGCACCCCATAACAGTAGGCTCAGTTGCAATTACAAGAGCAAAGACTTGTAAGGCTAGTCATCAACAACAAGAACCCATTAGTGGATCATCCTCTTTTGCAAGACCAAACTGTTGAATTTTAAAACCCAAAAGAAGATGCTATAGAAAATTAAATCAGAGAATTTGAAGATAAGTCCAAGAAAATCTCCAAGAACTCAGAGGAAAAGGATAAAAAGAAAAATATTAAGAAAAAGGCAGGAGCCTTTCCTAAAGAGCCTCTGTGTGCTGTTTGTGTGTGCATGTGCACATGTGTGTGTATACACACAATGGAAATTCAGAAGGAGAGAACTGTATAACTGATACATTCAAAAACTGGTTCTAGCCAGAGTGACAATAAAAAGATACAAAGTGCAGATGCTGTAAAAGAAGAAATAAAGCCATTTATCCTTAATCCTCTTTTAATGTTTTTGCATTTAACATGACTGTCTATATGAAAAATTCAAAGGAATCAACTAAAAACAACTAGACATCCAGTAAAGTGTACAAAATGTACACAAAATCAGAACTTTCCTACATACCCTAATAATAGAAAACATACTTTTAAAATCCCCTTTACAATGCTAATAAAAATGTAAAAATCTAGGAATAAGCTTGATGAAAAATGCAAAGCTTATACAAGGAAACAAAAACATTACTGATGTACATAAAAAGAAAACTCGAATAGATGTGAAGAGAAATACTAAGTTTTCAAATTGAAATAACCATTTAAAAAATGTCAACCCTTAAATGAATTCATTACTTTAACACAATTCTGATTAAAATCCTAAAGGGATGTTTTGGGAACTTTAGCAAATGATTCTAAATCATCATAAATACAAAAAACATTAGCCAAGGCAATATTGAAAAAAAAAAATGAAATAGAATATTTGATTTTGCAGATATTACAAAATATTATAAGGTTACAATGATTAGAACAATGTAATGAGGATTAAGGAAAAAGTAAAGTAAAGGAAGCAAAAGAGAAGCTGCAGAGACAAATCCAAGTATTTAATACATGTGTATTTAATAGATGATAAAGTTATTTCAAATAAGTAGGGAAAAGTTAGTTTATTTTATAAATGCTATTTGGACAATTGGCTTACCATGTGAAATAAAATATTTAGGTTTCTATTTTTTCACAAACTAAATAACTTCCAGATTAAAATGTGAAAGTGAAAAAAACCTTAAAAGCTGGTTTAATAAAATTATAGTAAATTCATACAATGAAATACTTTGATAGAGTTAGAGCTTTATATCCTAACATGGAAAGACAGTCATGATATACAGTAAGCTAAATAAGCAAGTTGCAGAATAGTGTGCATGATATGATCTCAAATGTGCAGGGAAACTTTATATATCCAACTATATACATATTTATAGATATATTTGCACATGCATAGAAAATGTCTGGAGAAATACCCACCAAACTGTTACCAGTAAATGGCTTAAAGGAAAAAATTGATATATTTTACTAGATATAATTCTGAAACTTTTATATGGCAAAATAAAACAACATAAAATTCAAAGACAATAAACTGGGGAAAATATTTGCAAGATCTATGACAAAAGGTTAATATCTTTAATATATAAAGTACTTTTATAAACCAATAAGAAGCAATAAGAGAGTTTTAACCCAAAGGAAAAATAGACAAACAACATGAATAGTCAATTCATAAAAGAAGAAAGACAAATGATCAATAAACATATGAATGATTTCACTAGTAATGAAAGTTAATGCAAATTATAAAATAAAATCCTATCTTTGCCTACAAAATTGACATTCATTTTTCATGTTTATCTCTAGTATTTTTTAGGATATGGAGGAACAACATTAGTATTACAAAATCCTACATAACTTATGATTCCATTTCCTTTGTTAAAAAGAAGGGAGGGTGACATCAACATGGCAGAGTAAGACATCTGTTGGAAAATCCTCCTTAGAGATTTAGTGAATAAAAGGACAAATTCCGTTTGCTTGCTTAGAGCTCTGAAGGACAGTAGAGACTGGAGAAGGTCTCCACAGATGCTGAATTGAAGGAACAGAAAAATCTCAGGTAGGAGAATTCCATGGCAGATTGCCCGTTGGTTCCCATTCCCCAACCCATGCAGCTTGGGAGCCAAACAGAGTCAGCACAGCCCAGGTCCCTCCCATTGTAGACAGAACTGAAGACTGACTAACATCAGTGAGTTAGAACTCCATGCATATCCAGGCACAGGATCTTAAGTCTGCAGAGACTCAGGGAAGAACATGAGCCACTGAGGTAGAAACAACCTTCAGATTTTAGATATCAGCAAAAAATTACAAGTCATCCTATGAAACAGGAAGATATGGCTTGGCCAGGGGAACAAATTAAAACTTCAGAGGACACTCAGAAATTGGAAAAATTAATCAAAGATGTTCAAACAAATCTCCTAAATCAATTCAAGGAAAAGAAGGAAAATATGCATAAAGAGATAAGGAATATTAAAAAGATAATGTGTGAGCATAAAGAAAAATTTGAAAGTTTTAAAAAAAACAACAGAAATCATGGAGGTGAAAGGTGCAATAGTAGAGATTAAAAATATACTAGAGGCATACAAGAGCAGATCACAACAGACAAAAGAAAGAATCAGTGAGCTAGAAGACAAGACCATCAAAATCATACAGTTTGAAGAAGAAGTAGAGAAAAGAACAGAAAAAATTGAGTAGTGTCTCAGGGATTTGAAGGACAGCACAAAGCACACAAACATATGTGTTATGAGTATCCTAGAAAGAGAAGAGAAGGGAAAAGGGGCAGAAAGGATATTTGAGGAAATAATGGCCAAAAACTTCCCAACTCTTATGACATAAATAACATGTCCAAGAAATGCAATGTATTCCAAATAGAATAACTTCTAATAGAC
>JAQZBX010064565.1:0-10947 GCA_029593785.1 Cabassous unicinctus | reverse complement strand
TGCTTCTCATTGTCTCTCTTCTGTGTCTCTTTTTGTTGTATCATCTTGCTGCACCAGCTCTCCTGTGTGGGCCAGCTCTGCACTCAGGTCAGCTTGCCATGGGTTCAGCTTGCTTTTCACCAGGAGGACCTGGGAATCAAACCCTGGGCCTCCTATATGGTAGACAGGAGCCCAAACGCTTGAGCCACATCCGCTTCCCTCCCACTATTTCTAATTCACATAATTTCAGTGTGTATAAAATGTGATCACACTGTTTATTGTTCTATATTGTTAATTACGTAGAATCTAGAGAAATAAATTTGCAACTATAAACATAGATGTAAGTAATTCATATATAATATGTAATTTATCTATAAATTGTATGCTCTCTTACTTTATGAGGCAGGACAGCACAGGAGATGAGCAGAGCCCTTGGAGTCAGACAAACATGGATTCTGAGCTAAGTGACCATGACCGTGTTGTATATTTTAAGCCTCTATTTGGTACAACTGTATATTTGGTATAATAACAGTAGCTACCTTGTGAAGTTGTTATGAGGATTGAGATAATGTATGTAAAGCACTTAATAGAGGACCTGGCACATAATAAATATTCAGTACTATCATTAATTATTTTCATTTATGCTTTACCTTCCCTGCTCAATTATAAATATCTTGAGGGACTGTTTATCCATTAGTTCCTTATAAATCCATGAAGTTGTTCAGTACACTGCTCTATTTATAATGTGTAGTCAAAAAACTATTGTTAGCAAATTGTCTTCTGCCTGTTTTATATATATCTATTTGGTTCTGAAATTGGGATACTTCAAAACTACTTTAAAAGGGTGCAGTTGTGGTACCGGCTTCCCACCTACGAGGTCCCGGGTTCAATCCCCAGCCCCAGTACCTCAAAAAAAAGAAGAAAGAAAACTTTGAAAGTACACACTAAAGATCAGGTTTGTTCCAATAACTTAGTTTTTGTTAATATGCCCTACCTATTTTTGTTGTTGCTGTTAATTTGTAATGGACTAAAATTTCTAAGTATTTCCTATCTTTTTCTGGAATGTCTTTGACCAAATCATGATTTTGTTGAAAAGGATTTTGTTGAAAATCCTTTAAGCTCTAGGCCATACTAGGATCTTTATTTTGTCAACCGAAAACTCAATTAATCACGACTATAAATCATTTTATATTTTGCATGTTTTCAAAACTGGTATTCAAAGTGATTTCAATCATCATTACTAATAGTTATAATGTTACTAAGAACATAAAGCTGCCATCAAAGAGTTTGAGTTTATTTTTTAAAAATCATTTCAATTAAATTAATTAGAATTTAAATGAAAATTATGTTCATTTGAAAAAAAGTAAGTATTTAATTAAAACTGTATTTGAAGATCTAAAAAGGTAAGGCATTCAATACATTTCTAGTGAGGATAAAAGTTGACAAACTTCAACTATCTTGAAAGTGAATGAAGGATAAAAATCACATGAGTGGAATGGATGTAGTTCAGTGGTTGAGTGCCTGCTCTGCGTATATGAGGTCCTGGGTTCAATCCCTGGTACCTACTAAAAACAAACAAAAAAAACAAAAAAACCCCACATGGTCATCTCAATTAATACAGAAAAGTCATTTGACAAAATCCAGCACCCTTCCTTGAACGAAACACTCAGAAAACTCAGAATTGAAGCGAACTTCCTTAACATGGTAAAAGGCATAAATGGAAAAATCCACAGCTAACATTATACTCAGTGGTGAAAAGCTGAAAGCCTTCCCACTGAGACTAGGAACAAGACAATGATGCCCACTGTCACTACCGCTCTTCAACATTGTACAGAAAGCCCTAGCAAAGCTATTAGGCAAGAAAAAGGAATAAAATGTATCCAGATTATAAAGGAAGAAATAAAACTATGCTGATTCAAAGATGACATGATCCTATATATATATAAAATCCTGACAAATCCATAAGAAAGCTATGAAAGGGAAGCGGCTGTGGCTCAATTGGTTGGGCTCCCGTTTACCATATGGGAGGCCCTGGGTTCGATCCCCTAGGCCTCCTGGTGAAGGAGCTCCCATGCAGCGGGGTGAGCTCAGGGCCCGCGTGGAGTGGTGAGCTGGCACAGCAAGACGACCCAACGGAGGGAGACAGGAAGACACAGAAAGACGCACAGCAAACAGACACAGTGAGCACAAGCAGCAAGGGGGGATAAATAAATAAATAAAAATAAATAAATAAAAAATAAATCTTAAAAAAAGCTATTAAAGCTAATAAGTGAATTCAGAAAAGTGATGTAGTACAAGATCAACACAGAAATCAATGGTGTTTCTATACACCAGCAGGGATCAATCTGAAAGGGAATTCGAGGAAACAATTCCATTTACATTAACAAGGAAAAGAATAAAAATATCTAGGAATAAATTTAACCAAGGATGTAAAGTCTTCTAAAACTATAAATCATTACTAAGAGAAATTAAAGAAGCTCTAAATAAATGGAAAGATACACCATGCTTATGGATTGGAAGACCTAATATTGTTAAGATGTCAATACTACCCAAAGCAATTTACATATTCAACACAATCCCAATCAAAATTGCAACACCCCTCTTTGCAGAAATGTAAAAGCTACTCATCAAATTTGTATGGAAGGGCAAGGGACATTGAATAGGCAAAACCATATAAAAAGAAGAGCAAAATTGGAGAACTGACACTTCCTGATTTTATTTATTCATTCCCCCTCCCAACTCGTTCTTTTGTACTTGCTATCTGCTTGCTGTCTGCTCTCTGTGTCTCTTCCTTGTGTGCTCGACTTCTTTTGAGGAGGCATCGGAAACCAAACCTGGGAACTTCCATGCAGGAGGGAGCTGCCCAATGGCTTGAGCCACCTCCACTCCCTGATTTTAAAATTTATTACAAAGTCACAATAATCAAGACAGTGTGGCACTGGCATGAGGATCAATGCATATAGACCAATGCAATAGAAGTGAGAGTTCAGAAACAAAAACACACATCTATAGCAAATCACTTCCCTGCCCCCCCCAACATGGCTCCCTCGTCTGTTTGTTCATTGTTTTTTGTTCATTGTTTCCTCGTTGTCTTGCTCGTTGTTTTTGCTTGTCTTCTTTAAGAGGCACCAGAGGCTGAA
This sequence comes from Cabassous unicinctus, assembly GCA_029593785.1. Taxonomy (NCBI): domain Eukaryota; kingdom Metazoa; phylum Chordata; class Mammalia; order Cingulata; family Chlamyphoridae; genus Cabassous; species Cabassous unicinctus. Next base: position 7,828 of record JAQZBX010064565.1, on the reverse strand, counting down.
CCTGGGACCTCCTGTGTGGGAGATGGGTACTCAACTGCTTGATCCAGATTTGCTCCCGCAAATTACTCTGACAAGGGTGCCAAGTCCACTCAATAGGGAAAGAGTAGTCTCTTCAACAAACAGTGCTGGGAAAGCTGGATATCCACATGCAAAAGAATGAATGTGGTCCCCTACTTCAAACCATATATAGAAAAAAGAATTCAGATTGGATCAATGACCTAAACATGAGAGCTAAAACTATACAACTTGTAGAAGAAAACATATTGAATATCTTCAGGACCTTGTATCAGGCAGTGGATTCTTAGACTTTATACCAAAAACATGAGCAATAAAAGAAAAATTAGATATATTGAACTTCATCAAAATGAAATACTTTTTTTTTTTGTATCAAAGGACATAATCAAGAAAGTGAAAAGAACATACAGAATGGGAGAAAATATTTGGAAATTATACATCTGATAAGGGTTTAATATATAGAATATATAAAGAATTCTTACCACACAAATAAAAGCTGAACAACCCAATTAAAAATTGGCCACAGGACTTGAACAGACATTTCTTCAGAAGATACACATGGCTAATAAGCACATGAATAGATGCTCAATATTATTAGTCATTAGGGAAATGCAAATCAAAACCACAATGACATACCACTTCATACTCACTAGAATGGCTATTATTTAAAAATAGAAAATAGCAAAGTGCTGGCAAGGATGCAGAAAATTCTGAACCCTGATGTCGGTGGGAATGTAAAATGGAAAACAGTTTGGCAATTCCTCAAAAAGCAAAATGTAGAAGTGCCATATGACCCAGCAATCCTACTTCTAGGTATAAAACCAAGAGAATTTAAGGCAGGGACTCATACAGATATTTGTACACCAATGTTCATCGTAGCATTATTTATAACAGCCAAAAGGTGGAAGCAACAGAAGTGTCCCTCAACAGATGAATGGATAAACAAAATATGATACATACCTACAATGAAATATTACTCAGCCATGGAAAGGAATGAAGTTCTGATACATTCTATACATGTATCACAAGACATCATGTTGAATGAAATAAGCCAGACACAATAGGACAGACACTTTATTATTCCACTTATATGAAATAACTAGAATATGCAAATTCATAGTGACAGAAATTAGATTACACGTTGCCAGGTTCAGGCAGGGCAGGTGTAATGGGGAGTTAATGAGTAATGGGTACAGGGTCTTTGTTTGGGGTGATGGAAAAAGTTTGATAATGGATGGTGGTGATGGTAACACAACAATGTGAATGTGATTAATGCCACTGAATTGTGTGCTTGTGAGAGGCTGAGATGGGAAATTTCATGTTATATATTTGTAACCACAAATTTAAAAAAAGATGACTAAAGTGATGATGTCAAATTAAGGATCAAATAATGGAAGAGACAATGCCCGAAAGGACATGCATTATTGGGAAAACTGAAAACATTGGAATATGACTGTATACTTTATATCATTGTTAAATTTCTTTTTTTTTTTTTTAAAGATTTATTTATTTATCTATTTATCCGCCCCCTTGCTGCTTGTGCTTGCTGTGTCCATTCGCTGTGTGTCTTCTCCATGTCTGCTTATCTTCCCCTTGCTGTGAGGTCCCGTTGCATCAGCCCCTCGCGCCGCCCTGCCCTCACAAGGAGGCCCCGGGAAGCGAACCTGGGGCCTCACACATGATAAACGGGGGCTCTATTGGTTGAGCCACACCCGCTTCCTGTTGTGAGGGCTTGCTGCATCAGCCCACTAGGCTGTGCGGGCCGGCCTGCCCTCACAAGGAGGCCCCAGGAAGCGAACCTGGTGCCTCCCATATGGTAAACGGGGGCTCTATCGACTGAGCCACTCCCTCTTCCTGTTAAATTTCTTGAACGTGATAATTGTACCTAATGTGCTTACATCAGTGTATTAGTCAGCCAAAGGGGTGCTGATGCAAAATACCAATAATTGGTTGGTTTTTACAAAAGGTATTTATTTGGGGTAGAAGTCCACAGTTACCAGGCCATAAAGCATAAGTTTCTTCCCTCACCAAAGTCCATTGCCACGTGTTGGAGCAAGACAGCTGCCAACATTTGCCAGGGTTCAGGCTTCTTGGGTTCCTCTCTTCCCCAGGCTGCATTTCTCTCTGGGCTTAGCTGTAGACTATGAGGCTCTCTGTTTCCTCCACAAGGCCAGCTGTAGACTATCAGGCAAATGGCTTGTCTCTCTCTCAGGGCCTTCTCTCCAAGCTCTCTTACTTCCCAGGATTCCAGCTCGAGACTCTAACATCAAAACTGCTCCTCAAAATTGCTCCCTCTGTCCTTTGCCTTGCCTTTTATATTCGATTCTCCCACCCACCAAGGGGTGGGGCTCAATGCCCTACTAATGTGGCCCAGTTAATGCCCTAATCATAACTTAATCATGCCCAGATGAACAGATCAGTTTACAAGCATCATTCAATATATATATTTGGAATTCATAATTATATCAAACTGCCAAACGGCTACAATCAGTGAATATCCTTGATCTTAGGAAATATACATAGAAGTATTAAGTTATAAAGGAGCATGATATGAATCTTACTCTCAAATGTTTAGAAAATGATAGATGATAGATAGATAGATAGATGGATGGATGATAGACACATAGACAGAATGATAAAACAAATGTGACAAAATGTTAAAGTTGGTAAATCTGGATATCTCTGTAGAGGGGATATTGAAAGTCTCTGTATTATTTTTGTAACTTTCCTGTAAGTATGAAATTATTTCAAAATAAAAAAGTAAAAAAATCAATGATGTGTATGTCTCTAATTAAAGGTTACCAAATAGGAATTCCCTGGAGTTTCAGCCTTTTTTCTGAAAAGCCCCACACAGTAGTGGGGAATGTCAAATCAGGTGGCAAAATGAGGCAAATGGGATTCCACTAAAGGTTTTTGCCTCCTTGATTTTCACTCGCTATTAGCTCTTTCTTTTCTTTTATTAGTATCCATTAAAAACAAATGAGGTAAATTCATCTCATGGGTACATACTTCATATCCTCTAACCAAGTATCTGGGAGCTGAGCTGTTCAATCTTCAGTTGGTTTTTTTTTTTTTTTTAATTTACTTTTATCCATTTTTACCCCCGCCCCACCCCACCCCGTTTTTGCAGTTTCTGTGTTGATTCACTGGGCAATTCCCTGTGTCTGTTTCCTGCCCTCTCTTCTCCTCCATCTCCTCCTGTCCTCACCGGGATTCAATCCTTGGAAACTCCAATGTAGGAGAAAGGTGTCCCACCGCCTGTGCCACCTCAGTTCCTGGATTTTCGGCGCGTCTCATCTTGGCTATCCCTTGTGTCACTCTCCTGTTACATCATCATCTTGCTGCCTGACTTGGCGGGGCCTGACGGCACACCCGTGCATAGGGCCTGGCAGCGCACCCGCGTGTGGGCCTGGTGGCCCACACGCCTTCTATATTTTTCTTTTTTTTATTTTTACCGAGAGGTCCCAGGTCCCTCCATATGGGCAACTGACGCCCAACCATTTGAGCCACACTGTCCCCCTACTATATCTCTTAAGGCTGACCAAAGATACCTAGAGTTACAGTCATTTCCCATACAGGACGGTCATAAAATAAATCAGGCTTGGTTTATCACCAGCATTCTAAAAACCAGCTCTAGGGAGAAAAACTAGGTCTGGGGACACATGCATGGTTTCTAATATAGTGAATGTTTAGCCTATCCTGATTATCACAAAATCAGGACAGCAAGAATAATCGCATTTAAATTGGTTTTTAGTTGTGCAGAGGAGTATGGGATATATCCTTTCGATTTGATTTTTTTTTTTAAGATTTATTTTATTTATTTTCCCCCCTCTCGTTGTTTGCACTCGCTGTCTGCTCTCTGTGTCTGTTCATTGTGTGCTCCCTGTGTCTGCTCATCTTCATTTTTAGGAGACACCAGGAACCAAACCCGGAACCTCCCATGTGGGAGGGAGGCGCCCAATCGCTTGAGCCACTTCTGTTCCTGCTTGTTGTGTCTCTCATTGTGTTTCCTTGTTGTGTTTCCTCATTGCATCATCTTTTGTGTCAGCTCACCACACCAGCCCATCGTGTTAGCTCACTGTCTTGCTTGTCTTCTTTGTGAGGCACCAGGAACCGAACCCGGGACCTCCCGTGTAGTAGGCAGGTGCCCAGCTGCTCGAGCCACATCTGCTTCCCTCAATTTGATTTTTAAGATTTTTCTTCTACAACTTTTCCTCGGTGCTTGGGAAATGGAAACTCCATTTAGTCCCTTCAGTGCATTAATCCAGCAGTTCCCAATTAATGCCTGTTCTCCACCTCATCTTTTTTTTAAATTTTTTTTTAAAGATTTATTTATTTACTTGATCCATTTTAAACGCCCCCCTTCCCCATTTGCTGTTTTGTGTCCATTTGCTGGGCAATTCTCTGTGTCTGTTTCATCTCTTCTCCTCCTCCTCTGCCAGTCTTTACCAGGATTCGATCCTGGAGACTTCCGATGTAGGTGAGAGGTGTTCTGCCATCTGCGCCACCTCGGCTCCTGGTTTTTGGAGCTTTCGGAGCATCTTGTCTTGTCTCTCTCCTTTTACGTCATCATCTTGCTGCATGGCTCCCGGGGCCTGGCGGCTCACCAGCACACAGAGCCTGGCAGCCCATGTGCCTTCTATATACATTTTTTTATTTTATCGGGAGGTCCCGGGGATCGAACCCAGGTCCCTCCATATGGCAGACGGACACCCAACCATTTGAGCCACATCTGCCCCCTATCTCCACCTCATCTTAAGGCAAGACAAACAGAGGTGATAGATGGCTATTTTTCAGAAGATTCTCAAGTTACCTTCCAGCTCTGGAGCTTGAGTTTCACTATTAAGAGAGTATTTATTCTTTTCTTGGGGAGGGGGCCCCAAAGATCACTGTAGGGACAAAAAGAACAAGAAGAAAAGAAGAGAAGAGGAACAAGGAGAGAGGGGAACAGAAGGAAGAGTCTATATTTACATTGAGCAACATATTTATGATTTTGACTGCATAACTATATCTTTCACAATGTAATCATAGGCAATAGATGAATAATTCTTTAGTGAAAGGATGATGAACGCAATGCACCATCTTGTTTGAGTGTGCTGGGACTGACCGCAGCCAGGCCTGGAGCCTGGGCCTGCTGAAGGACACTGTGCCTGGAACACTTTCACTTCACTCAGACTCTCAGGAGTTTGCTGCTTTTGTTTTGTACTAGTAATCTGCAGCTAGGGAGCAGACAGACATATATCCTGTTCTGGGATAGGGAGGTGGAGTAGGGCAGGGTTGTGTGTGCAGGCATGCATATGCATTTTGAGGGGAGTGGGATAGTTAGGTATCACATCACACACCCAAACGAGAATAGCAGGGGTGAGCTTCTTGAGCCCAGGGAAATCCTAATTTTGTGTGGGTGTCCTCCCTGGCTGTCTCTCCCTTGACGCCTGTGGACTGGGAAGCTGATAACTCTTTGCCTGGGAGTCTTCTGTGCTGTCTCCTGCACTATGAAACCTGTCAGCTCCTATGCCTTTTGCCCTGTGTCCTATTAGCATTTTACCACCAATCAGCATAACTTCTTGTTGTGATAGACAACAGGCTGGTTTGCATCATGGTTGATGAGATATCTGATTTGCTTGACTGGGTATAAAAAGAGAATTTACACTTCTCCTTAAAAACTAACAGGAAGAAAGAGAAGACAGACAGAGACAGAACAGGTAACTCATGGGAACTCATGTCTGATGGTCAAGATATCCATAAAGAAGGAGGTGTTGAGAAAATGCAAAGTTGCTAAGATGCTTAAATGAGATATTTATGAAAGTTCATTGCAAACTGTAAATTTCTAAAAATGTTACTTGTTATTGGTTATGTTTGTAGAAATAACAGTAAATGAGGGGAAAAGAATGTGGCTCAAGCGATTGGGCTCCCGTCTACCATATGGGAGGCCCTGGGTTCGATTCCCAGGGACTCCTAGTGAAGGCAAACTGGCCCACGCTCGCAGAGAGCTGGTGAAGCAAGATGACGCAACAAAGGGCGATGCAGAGGAAAGACAGAGACGCAGCAGACCAGCGAGCTGAGGTGGTTCAAGCGATTGAGTGCCTCTCTCCCCAACCTGGAGGTCACGGGATCGGCTCCCAGTGCCTCCTAAAAGAGAAAGATGAGAAGAAAAGACAAGCAGACACGGAAGAACACAGAGTGAATGCACACAGAGAGCAGAGAGTGAGCACAAACAACAAGGGGGGGTGGATAAGTGTAAAAATAAAATGAGGACAAGAAAGGCAAGAGAATGAGAGAAAAAAGAAAATAATAAGCATCGTAACCTAGCTGGAAGACGGTCCGAAATGATGTAAACTTTAGATAACCAAGACATCCTAGAGTAGATTCCCGTAAAAATCAAACCAGAAAAGAATAAAGAAAAGAAGATAAATTAAAAAAAGAAAAAGAATATTGATTGAGCACCTGCTGAGAATGTTACTGTAGCTATAAACAGTGTTCAGATCCATTGCTCAGCAAGATGAACTAAATAATGAAACCATTTTATGGGTGTTTTGTCATTTAAATTACTACAATGGACAGTGTGGTGATGTGACTGCCATGGTATTGGTCAGCCACATAGAGAGCAATGAAAAGCATTTGGAATTAATAAGAATTTACATACAACTTTTAACATTGAGCCCATTCTTTTGTTTCTAGATGTTGGAATATGGTTTATTTCAATAGTTATTCTACAGGAATGCTGAATGATTAAGGACTGCATAAAAGTCTTTGCAGAGATAACATAATTGATTTGTAAAGTAATTAGTTAATATTATATATATAATATTATTTTGTTTCTAATGATGTGCAAGTCTTCCGAGACCAGGAACAGAGTATCCTGGGCTCTTTTCCTAGGGTACAGGCCCAGTGGTTATTTACTGCCAAGGACTGGAACTTTTCCAAGAGAATGGAATGGTCACTTTGTCATGGAAGTAAAGTAAAAAACTTGTGAGAAGCTAGACTTTTTTTTAATGTTAGTAGAGTTTATTGGCATGGAGTTACATATTTAATTTCACTACTCAGGTGGGATATTTCCATTCATAAAGAAATGAGAGAATGCAAGGCCTAAAAAGCAAAATATAATGGCTTAATTAATGTTTAGAAAACTATGATTAATCTTAGTAAAGTGTAATGAATAAGTTTGAAGCTGCACAGCACCTATCAATAAATATGTGTCATATCCACTTTCAAGGTCAAGGAGACAAAATACATGTTCTTACCTGAATCAGGAGGTAACAAACAACTAACATCTGGTGAGTATTAACCAGGTGCTAGGCACATCACGGAGTGTTGTTACAAACATCTCTTCTTTTTCTACTCTGAACTTTTTCTCATTGTACAAGATTCAAACAGCACGGAACTATATAGAACAAAATGTGTAAATTCCCCTTCACTTCTTCCACATTTACTCTGTTTCATTTAAATAGTTTTTTACTCTTTTGTCCCCCACTCCATTTTTTTATGTTGAAAAATATTTTCAAAGCTACAGAAAAGTTAAAGAATAGTAGGATGACTATTTTCACCCTTTCACCTAGATTCATCAGTTAACATTTTGCCACATTTCCTCTCCCCTCTCACCTCCTGCCTTCAAAATATATGATTTGAAATAAGCTGCAAACATCATGACACTCCACGTCCAGCATGCGTTGCCTAAGAACAAGGGCATTCTTCTAAACCACACTACCATTATCACATTCAAGACTTAATAATATTATCTAATATACAGACAACATTTAAATTTCCTAATTGGCCTAACAATGGCCTTTATAGGTTTGTTTTTTTTTTTTTTTTT
>JAQZBX010064564.1:0-16466 GCA_029593785.1 Cabassous unicinctus | reverse complement strand
TTGGGCAGACTCGGGCCCACTGGCCAAGGGGTACGTCTCCAGAGAAAAACGGTGGCCCCAGCAAGATCACACAGCAGGCAAGCCAGAGTCCCCAGAAAATCCCTTACCCCCAACTACAGTGCTGGCCCCCACCAGGGCACGACACTTGCCAGATGTTCTCTCCAGAAGGATCCCAGCTCTTCGATGAGTGTTTGTCAAATGTGCTTTAGCAGCAGAACTTTTTTGTCCTTCCTCAGAAGCCCTCTGTGTGATGGGCTCAACGGAGGACTGTTTTCTGAGGGGCAGGGGAGTCCTACCTAAGAGGCTTGCTGTTTGGGTGACTTGCCAAGCTCGTGTTTTCTGGGAGTCACATGTCCAAGCTGAAGGCAGAGCTAAATCGCTCAGAGCAGGAGAAGGGATCTTTATTCTAAGAGACCTTGGGAGTGAAGGGAAGGGGCAAGGGAAGGAGGCTGTTGGCAGGGGAAAGGAATTTGGGGGAGGGGAAGTCGCTAAGCTGCGACTTTGAGGGCACCTATACTGTGCGGTGGGTGAAGTAAGCCCTCCTCCACCTCCCCAGGTCATGTTCAGTAACATCTGTGCTACACCCAATATTTTTGGAGTTGGGATTCGGTATTGGGGGACACAAGGACGTGCCACTCTTAGCCCTTGATCTCCCAAGAAATTCAATAAGTTCTTTGTAGTTTGGACTACCGTTTGCCTTTCTTCACCTGATATTAGCAGATCATCCACATATTGTAAAAGGGAAATTTCAAACAGAACTGAAGATTTCTCCAAGACTTTCTCTAATTCCTGCCAAAAGAGGTTGGGGGATTCTATGAAGCCCTGGGGTAGGACTGTCCCCCGATATTTCTGCCTTCTTCCAGTAGAGGGATGCTCCCACTCAAATGCAAATAAGTCCCTACTCTCTGGATCAAGGGGACAGGCCCAAAAGGCATCCTTTAGATCTATTACACTAAACCATTATGATGGTAGGGGATCTTACTAAGGAGAGTGTATGGGTTTGGGACTACTGGCTGTTGAACCTGGACAATTTGGTTGATGGCCCTTAGATCTTGTACCATCCTTGCTGATTTCTGAATGGGCAAGATAGGGGATTGAAGGGGGACATGCAGGGCTCCAAGAGTCCATCCCGAAGGAGACCTTTGATGATGGGTTGAAATCCCTGCCTCCCCTTAAGGGGAATGGGATATTGTCTTCGACAAATAACTCCCCCTTCCTTTTTCAATTTGATCTTAACAGGGGAGATCTGCAACCCCCCTCTATTCCCCTCTCTCACCCACACTTCTTCTCTGATATCTTTTTCATCTTCTTCGGTGAGCATGACTAGGAATACCTCTATCTGCCCATCCCTTACTTCCAAATCCAGACCCAGGGATACTATTAAGTCCCTTCCCAACAAATTACTTCTGGCTTCTGGGATGTACAACAAAGGGCCAACAACTTGATTGTCTTTCCAACAAATATTAGTGGTCGTAAGAATGGGGACTTTAAATCCTTCTCCTTTTATTCCTGAGACTGTGAGGGAGCTGCCAGAGAGTTTGGTCCCTTTGGGGAGATGGGCCACAGAGGATCGGGCTGCCCCAGGGTCCACTAAAAATGTAATTTCTTCCTGATATGGGCCCACCCTTAGATTTACTAAAGTCTCCCGGTGGGCTCTTGAAGTGAGGAGCCTCCGACCCCCCTAATCCTCAAAATTCATGAGGGGGATTACCCGACTTTCTTTAAACTCTGGACACTCCTTTTTTGAAATGACCAGGTTTCCCACATTAATAACACCCAGAGGAGCCTTGCATTCTCCTTGCCCCCTTATGTAAATAAGCCCATCCTGCTTCCTTATCTCACCTCTGCCTGCCTCCTTCCTGCCTTGTCTCCAATCTTTTCTTAATCATGTGGTCAACCATGCTTATCATAACCTTTGTTTTCTGCTTCTGCTTTTCCTCCTCACTCCTTACAAACACTTTCTGGGATTCTCTCAATAACTCTTCCAATGGCTTATCCATACATCCTTCTATTTTCTGAATCTTCTGGCTATCAGGCCAAGACCCCTTTATGTTAACTGACTTTCAACATTCCCTGGGCCACAGGATTATCGGGGTCCATCCCTGAATATTTCCTCACTTGATCCCTTAATCTTTGCAGGTAAGTGAAGGGGGTCTCATCCTTCTCCTGAGTTACTTCAAAGGCCTTATTTAAATTTTGAGGTTTGGGTACAGCTAATTTAATCCCCTGTATAATTAGGTCTCTAAGGTCTTTCATCTGCCCTCTATCCTCCTGGTCATTATTATCCCAGTTAGGGTCTGTGTTAGGGAACTTCTGTTCTGCTGCCATTACCCCCTGCCCGGGTAGATGCTGCCTTTCCCACTCCTTCATAGCCGCCCTTCTCACCATCCCTCTTTCTTCTCCCATAGAGAGAATATTCAATATGGACATAAGTTCCGGCCACGTATATAAGCTGGGGCCTAGGAATTGATCTGCTTGTTCAGCCAGCCCCGCTGGATCTTCCATTAGTGATTTCACCTCCTTTTTGAAGTTCCTTACTTCAGTACTTGTCAGTGGGGCATTTACATAGCCAATCTCCCCTGGCCCCATTGGTACTTCTCTCAGAGGATACAAAGGCTCGATGGGGTTATTCTCTTTCACCTTCTTCTTCTCAGGTGCCCTGGGGAATGGAAAGTTTTGTATATCTTTCTTACACTGTTCTAGTTCTTTCCTCATCTGTTGGTGGGTTGTAACCGGTGGGGTGGTTGGCTCCACCCGACTCTCCGGTTCCCCGGGGATTTGGACGGGCTCTGTTGGGCCCTCTGAGTCCGGTGACCTTTGCTCCAGGAGAGGAAGGGGAACATAGGAAGGAGGGAGGTTCAGTAAGGGGTCCTAAGCTTTAGTTTCCACAGGTTTAGTTTCTGGTTCTAGATTTTCAGCTTTCGTAGGATAGAGAGCTGTCCCCTTTCCCTTTAACCAGCACATGGCATAGTCAGACTCTTCCTTGGAGAAGGGTTTTTCCCATTAACATACAGCACAAGGTCAGCACAAAGCCAGTCCTCATCTGTCCCGTATTTTGGCCAGAATACATTGGGCGGTAAAATACTTTCCTTGTTCCAGATACACCACCAATATTAAATAATTTTCTTTTTGTCTTTTCCCTTGTCTGATCATTATCAGTCCAGTACCTTAACATCCTCCCAAATGGACTATCCGGAGGAATTTCCCCAGGGGATCCTACAGATACCCCCTTTCCCTTTTTCCTGGCTGACCAACTGCCTCTATTTCCCATTCTGAGTTTTGTCTGGGTTTCTTTCTCTCAAAAAAATTTTTTTTCTTTTGCTTCGTCTGTCTCTGGCCCTTTCTCTCGTGGGAGAAGGGAAATGCAAATTGGGACTCCACACACGCTTCCCACAGTATGTTGCGCATCTCAGGCACGCACAACCAACCTCAGACTCATCAGAATTTCCTGACCACCAAAGCAATACTTAATAGTCCTTTTTCTTACCTTGGTCTGTGCACAGAGTTAACTAGTCAACGAAAGGCAGACTTCCTTTCCCTTTTTCTTGTCCACAATCAGCAGATGTAAGCATCTGTTCTCGGGTTCTTCGGCTGCCAGAGGCGAGGCCCCCACCAGCGGAGTCCGAGACCGCTTAAACAGCGGGGCGCACCTCCCTGTCGCCCACCCCGGGGATCCGCTTTCTGAAACTTCGGATCCCAGACAAGTCCCCCAAGTTGTTAGAAAGAAATCTGGTCCTGGAAGAAATAAAGCTCACCTGATTGTGGAGAAGAAAACATTTTATTCTCAATCTTGCTAGAAGAGGCGCACAACCAGAACATGTGGCTGGTACCCTGAACAAAAGAAAGTGACACTATTTATTCCCCTAAGCCTAGCATGCAGGCCCTTCCCTGTTTCTCCATTGAATGGGTATTACGATGTTAAAGCCTATTCCAGAGGTCAAACTTTCCTGCTCAAGTCCCTCAGTCTTTGTTAACAGTTTCCCTTATCACATTCCAGCAGCTTTGGCCAGGTCCTTGCCCTTTCACCAAATAAGGAATGGAATTTAGTACTGATCTTTGAGTTGTTGTAATTCTTTCTTGCATACCTCTTTTACTGGCTGTAGGACCAGTTTGAGCTGGTTTCCTTTATCTCTGTTTAACTCGGGTGTAGGTGACTGATCCAATAGCCCACCAAATGACATTAGTCTTATTCCCCATTCTTTATTACCTTTATGTGAAAACTAAATTTATCTAAGTTTCTTACAATATTTCACAGATTGTGCCAATAATGTCCTTAATAGCAAACGAAATTTTTATTTCTTTTGATCCAGGATCCAATCATGATCACATATTGCATTTAGTTGTTCTGTCTCTTTAGTCTCCTTTAATCTGGAAGAGTTCCCTAGTCTGTTTTTGTCTTTCATGACTGTAATGGTTAGGCTAATGTGTCAACTCGGCCAGGTAATTGTGTTCAGGTGTTTGGTCAAGCAAGCACTGGGCTAATTGTAATACAAGAGCATTTATGGACTTCGGTCACCAATGAGTTTACTGCGTGGATGGCTGATTACATCTGCATCAATCAGGGAGATTGCATCAGCAATGGATGACACTTTTATCCAATCAGTTGAATGCCTTAAAAGGGGACGTGATTTCAACATTCAGAGAGAATTTCCCAGCTCGTCTTTGGACAGCCAACTTCTCCCAGAAACTCATCAAGGACCTTTCATTAGACTTTCGTCCGAGCCTCTGGTTTGCAGCCTACCTGCGGAACCTGAATTAGTGCATCCCCACAGTCATGTGAGAAACTTATAAAATCTCATATTATTGACAAATACCTCCTGTTGATTCGGTTTCCCCGAGAGAACCCTAACTAATACAGCCTGGTACCGGGAGTGGTTCTTGAGGAACAGAGTCTTAAACATGAGATGTCTGAGGTGGTTCTGGGAGTTTTGTAATTGGCTTTCTACTCCATTTGGACTCAAAGGTACTAATGACTCCCTTTCCAATAATGAGGAGGTTGCTAACAGTCCATGGTGTGAGCTGGCAATAGAGATAAGCAAAATAGCATCAATGGATTCCCCTACTTCCACGCTTATAAGAAGCAAGGATGTGGGTGAGAGTGTTTTCAACACCTTAACAGAATTTTGTGGAGTCAAAAGGTATAATGATGTTGGCTGGCTCCTCCTAGGTACTCTGATACAGTTACAAAAGAAAGAGATGAACTAAAGTCTTCAAATTTGAAACTTAAATGCCACATGAATGATGTGAAAGTTGCTATGTGTGCCCTGAAAGAAAATCTTGTCTCCTGTAGCCACAGACTTGAGATATCTGAGAATCAAACCCAGACTCTCATTGTATGAGTAGCAGAATTACAGAGGAAACTAAAATCTCAACCTCGCAGGGTTTCTGCAATTAAAGTGAATGCATTGATTGGAAAGGAGTGGAACTCTGAGGATTGGGATGGAGACATATGGGATGATGATAATATTGGTGGGGACATTGGAACCCTAAATTCTGCTGAGACTTTACCAGATAAACCTGCAATGGCCTGCCCTGTGGAGACCACACCTTGTCAACCTTGTACCATCCAGCCTTCAGCCTGCCCCAAGGAGTATGGACCTCCTTCCAGCCCTGGGGTGCATACCAGCCAAACTCCAGCAGGCACTGCCCAACCTCCAGCCTGCCCCAGAGAGTCTGGACCTCCACCCAGCCATGCGGTAGGTACCAGCCAAACTCCAGCATGCACTGTTCAACCTCCAGTCTGCCCTGAGGAATCTGCCTTCCAACCCCTGCTTTAAGAGATTAATCCTGTCTCACCAGAAGAAAATGCAAAGGAACGCCCTGAGTTCAGTAGCTTGCAAGACATTTCTAATCCTTCTCTTTACTCACCCCCACCACCCCTCTTGTCTTTGATACCTATTACTAGACTAAAATCACAACAAGCCCCCAAAGGTGAAATACAAAGTGTGACCCATGGGGAATTATGCTATACTCTGAAAGAACTGCATGACTTTTCCAACTTATATCGACAGAAACCAGGGGAATATGTGTGGGAATGGATACTAAGAGTATGGGATAATGGTGGAAGGAATATAAAGTTGGATCATGCTGAATTTATTGATATGGGCCCACTAAGCAGAAATTCTGGATTCAACGCTGTAGCTCGAGGGGTTAGAAAGGGCTCTAACAGTTTGTTTGGGTGGCTGACTGAAGCATGGACCAAACGATGGCCTAGCATGTCTGATGTTGAGATGCCTGATTTGCCGTGGTATACAGTAGATGAGGGGATTCAAAGGCTGAGAGAGATTAGAATGCTAGAATGGATTTACCATTTGAGACCTGCCCACCCACCCCAGGAATGTCCAGAGGACATACCTTTAACCAGGACTATGAGGAATAAATTTGTAAGACTAACCCCATCTTCTCTGAAGAGCTCTGTGGTTGCTCTTCTCTGTAGTCCAGATATTACTGTAGGGAGGGCTGTAATGGAATTGGAATCCTAAACATTATGGGGATGATTGGATCTCTGTCCAGTAAGTCAAGTATCAGCAGTTAATTGCCAAAGGCAAGGTGGGTGAGGATACCTCAATGAAAGGCAGATTCAAAGCAGCACTCAGAATAGTCTGAGTCACATGGAGTTATGGCATTGGCTAATAGATCATGGGGTACCTAGAAGTGAAATACATGGGCAGTCTACTAAATTTCTTCTGGATCTGTATAAGCAGAAGAGTTCTAGGTCGAGTGAACAAAACCCTACTCAAATTACAGATGCAGAGGGTCACGACCCCTTAATCAATTCCCAGACTTGAGACAGTTTACAGACCCAGAGCCCCTTGAATGAGGAGAAGGCCAGGTCCCCTTGGGGAAGGATCCTGTTAAACTGCCAAAAATTTATACTGTTAATCTTTCTCCCACCTTTCCCCTGGGAGACCTATGGCCTTTTGCCAGAGTAACTGTGCATTGGGGAAATGGAAATGATCAGACATTTTGGGGATTATTAGACACTGGCTCAGAAGTGACATTAATTCCAGGAGACCCAAAACATCAATGTGTTCCACCAGTCAGAGTAGGGGTTTATGGAGGTCAGGTGATTGATGGAGTTTTAGCTCAGGTCAGTCTCACAGTGGGTCCCCAGACCCATTCTGTGGTTATTTCTCCAGTTCCAGAATGCATAATTGGAATAGAAATACTCAGTAACTGGCAGAATGCCCACATTGGATCCCTGACTTGTGGAGTGAGGGCCACAAGTGGAAGCCACTAGAACTGCCCCTACCTAGCAAAATAGTAAATCAAAGGCAACACCGGATTCCTGGAAGGATTGCAGAGATTAGTGCCACCATCAAGGATTTGAAGGATGCAGGGGTGGTGGTTCCCACCACATCCCCATTCAACTTTCCTATTTGGCCTGTGCAGAAAACAGATGGATCTTGGAGGATGACAGTAGATTATCATAAACTTAACCAGGCGGTGACTCCAATTGCAGCTGCTGTCCCAGATGTGGTATCATTGCTTGAGCAAATCAACACTTCCCCCGGTACCTGGTATGCAGCTGTTGATCTGGCTAATGCTTTTTTTTCTCAATTGCCATAAGTAAGGACCACCAGAAACAGTTTGCGTTCAGCTGGCAAGGCCAGCAGTATACCTTCACTGTCCTGCCTCAGGGGTATATCAACTCTCCAGCCCTATGTCATAATATTGTCTACAGGGACATTGATCATCTCTCCCTCCCATGAGACATCACACTGGTCCATTATATTGATGATATCATGCTGATAGGAACTACTGAGCAAGAAGTAGCAAAGACTCTAGATTTATTGGTAAGGCATTTGTGTGAGAGAGGATGAGAGATAAATCCAACAAAAATACAGGGTTCTTCCACCTCAGTGAAATTTCTAGGTGTCCAGTGGTATGGGGCATGTCGAGATATCCCTTCTAAAGTAAAGGATAAGCTGTTGCATCTGGCCCCTCCTATCACCAGAAAAGAGGTACAACACTTAGTTGGCCTCTTCAGATTTTGGAGACAACTCATTTGGGTGTGCTACTCCAGCCCATTTACCGAATGACTAGAAAAGCCGCTAGTTTTGATTGGGAACTGGAACAAGAGGAGGCCCTGCAAGAGGTTCAGGCTGCTGTGCAAGCTGCACTACCACTTGGACCATATGATCCAGCAGATCCAATGGTGCTGGAAGTTTCAGTGGCAAATAGAGATGCTGTCTGGCGCCTTTGGCAGGCCCCTATAGGGGAATCACAAAACAGACCCTTAGAATTTTGGAGCAAAGCCTTGCCATCCTCTGTAGATAACCACTCCCCTTTTGAGAAACAGCTTTTGGCTTTCTACTGGGCCTTAGTAGAGACTGAACGCTTAACCATGGGCCATCAAGTTACCATGAGACCTGAATTGCCTATCATGAGCTGGGTGTTGTCTGACCCATCAAACCATAAAGTTGGGCGTGCACAGCAGCACTCCATAATAAAGTGGAAGTGGTATATACGAGATAGGGCTTGAGTGGGTCCTGAAGGCACAAGTAAGTTACATGAGGAAGTAGCCCAAAGGCCCATGGTCACCACCCCTGCCATGTTACCTTCTCTTTCCCAGCCCACAGCTTTGGCCTCTTGGGGAGTCCCTTACAATCAGGTGACTGAGGATGAGAAAACTCGGGCCTAGTTTACAATGGTTCTGCATGATATGCAGGTACCATCTGAAAGTGGACAGCTGCAGCACTGCAGCCCTTTTCTGGGACATCCTTGAGGGATAGCGGTGAGAGTGAATCCTCCCAGTAGGCAGAACTTTGAGCAGTGCACCTGGTTGTTCATTTTGCTGGGAAGAAGAAATGGCCAGAGGTGCATTTGTACACTGATTCATGGGCTGTTGCCAATGGTTTGGCTGGATGGTCAGGGACTTGGAAGGAACATGATTGGAAAATTGGTGACAAGAAGGTCTGGGGAAGAGGTATGTGGATAGACCTTTCTGAGTGGGCAAAAAATATGAACATATTTGTGTCCCACGTGAATGCTCACCAGAGAGTGACTTCAGCAGAGAAAGAGTTTAATAATCAAGTGGATAAGATAACCCGCTCTGTGGCTAATGCTCAGCCTCTTTCTCCAGCCACTCCGTCATTGCCCAATGGGCTCATGAACAAAGTGGCCATGGAGGTAGGGATGGAGGTTATGCATGGGCTCAGCAACATGGACTTCCTCTCACCAAGGCTGACTTGGCTAAAGCCACTGCTGAATGCCGAATCTGCCAGCAGCAGAGACCCACACTCAGCCCCCAATATGGCACCATTCCTCGAGGTGACCAGCCTGCTACCTGGTGGCAGGTTGAGTACATTGGACCACTTCTATCATGGAAGAGGCAGTGATTTGTTTTAACTGGAATAGGCACATAATCTGGATATGGGTTTGCATTTCCTGCATGCAATGCTTCTTCCAAAACTACCATCCGGGACTTACCACATGTCTTATCTACCGCCATGGCATTCCCCACAGAATTGCTTCTGATCAAGGAACCCATTTCACAGCAAATGATGTGCAGAAATGGGCACATGCCCATGGAATTCACTGGTCTTACCATGTTCCCCATTACCCTGAAGCAGCTGGGTTAATAGAAGGGTGGAATGGCCTTTTGAAGACTCAATTATGGTGCCACCTAGGTGGCAATACCTTGCAGGGCTGGGGCAATGTTCTCCAGGAGGCTGTGTATGCTCTGAATCAGTGTCCTTTCTATGGTGCTGTTTCTCCCATAACCAGGATTCATGGGTCCAGGAATCACGGGGTGGAGATGGGATTGGCACCACTCACTATTACCCCTAGTGACCCACTAGGAAAATTTTTGCTTCCTGTCCCTGCAACCTTAAGCTCTGCTGGTCTACAGGTTTTAGTCCCAAAAGGAGGAGTGCTGCCACCAGGGAACACAACAATAAGTCCATTGAACTGGAAGTTAAGACTGCTACCTGGCCATTTTGGACTCCTTTTACCTGTGAATCAACAGGCAAAGAAAGGAATTACTATACTGGCTGGGGTGATTGATCCTATCAAGGGGAAATTGGACTACAGCTACATAATGGGAGTAAATAAGAGTTTGCCTGGAATACAGGAGATCCTCTAGGGCATCTCCTAGTACTGCCATGCCCTGTGATTAAAGTAAATGGAAAATTGCAACAAACCAATTCAAGCAGGACTAACAATGGACCAGAATCTTTGGGAACGAAAATTTGGGTCACCCCACCAAGCAAAGAACCACAGCCAGCTGAAGTGCTTGCTGAGGGCAACGGGAACATGGAATGGGTAATGGAAGAAGGTAGTGATCAATATGAACTTCGACCATGTGACCAGTTACAGAAACGAGGACTATAATAGTCATGAACCCTTCTTCCTTGTTTTGTTATGAGTATAACTGTATATGTACACAAAACGAATTTCTTTGCTTTCTTCCCCAACCTTTCCCTCTATCATATGAAAAGTATTAATTTCATGTCATAATATTTAAGGATGTCAAGTTTAAGAGTGAATATTACCCAAGGACTTGCACCCTATTCTGTAGGGAACTAATGCATTTCCGGTTGTACGCAGACGAGTTGAACATTGTTGGGCAGAAGTATATATGTATGCTTGTCTGTTATTGTTTTTCCTTAGAGACTATGTATGGTTTAAGGTAATACGTATGGTTGCCGAGCTGACAAGGGGTGGACTGTGATGGTTAGGCTAATGTGTCAACTCGGCCCGGTAATTGTGTCCAGGTGTTTGGTCAAGCAAACACTGGGCTAATTTTAATATAAGAGCATTTATGGACTTCGGTCACCAATGAGTTTACTGCGTGGATGGCTGATTACATCTGCATCAATCAGGGAGATTGCATCAGCAATGGATGACGCTTTTATCCAATCAGTTGAATGCCTTAAAAGGGGACGTGATTTCAACATACAGAGAGAATTTCCCAGCTCGTCTTTGGACAGCCAACTTCTCCCAGAAATTCATCAAGGACCTTTCATTGGACTTTCATCGGAGCCCCTGGTTTGCAGCCTGCCTGTGGAACCTGGACTTGTGCATCCCCATGGTCACATGAAAGACTCTTATAAAATCTCATATTATTGAAAAATATCTCCTGTTGATTGGGTTTCCCAAGAGAACCCTGACTAATACAATGACCTTGATATTTTGACAATGTAGTTCAGTTACTTTGTAGTTTTGTCTGATGTTTTCTCATCATTAGATTGAGGTTACCCATTTTTGGCAGAATATCACAAAAATGTGTCTCTCAGTGTGTGGTATCAGGTGGCACACTTGTCCCATTAGGATGGTGATAACTTTGACCTAGTGTTATGCTGATAAATGTTTAACAACTGCTCTCCAGAAAAAAATAAAAGCCCTGATTTGTAGATTTGTCAATTTCCATGGTAAATACTAACACTGAGGCCACTTTTGGGCTACTGTCATGATATCACTGAACATGGAATTGAGAAGAGATGAGCACAGTTGTCTCTCATGAGTTGGCATGGGTTGGTTGTAGTACACCATTGCTTTAATCCCCTGGATTAAGTTGGTGTCTTCCAGGTACTATGCTGTAAAGTTACTATTTCCCTTGTAATTAATATGTATTTTGTGAGGAGATACTTTAATAATATTCAGATACCCTGTTTAAGCATCTGTATTAGTCAGTGTTCTCTAGGGAAACAGAATCAACAGGAGATATCTGTAAATAGTATGAGATTTTATAAGAGTCTCTCATGTGACTGTGGGGGTGCACAAGTCCGGGTTCCGCAGGCAGGCTGCAAACAAGGGCTCTGATGAAAGACCAATGAAGGTCCTCGATGAGTTTCTGGGAGACATTGGCTGTCCAAAGACGAGCTGGGAAATTCCCTCTGAATGCTGAAATCACTTTCCCTTTTAAGGCATTCAACTGATTGGATGAAGCGTCACTCATTGCTGATGGCAATCTCCCTGGCTGATGCAGATGTAATCAGCCGTCTATGCAGTAAACTCACCGATGACTAAAGGCCATAAATATCCTTGTATTACAATTAGTCCAGTGCTTGCTTGACCAAACAACTGGGAACAATTACCTCACCGAGTGGACACATTAGCCTAACCATCACAGTCCACCCCTTGTCAGCTCGGCAACAATACACATTACCTTAAACCATACTTAGTCTCTAAGTAAAAACAATAACAGACAAGCATACATCTATATTTCCACCTAACAATGTTCATCTCGCCTGTGTACAACCGGAAATGCATTAATTCCCTACAGAATAGGGTGCAAGTCCTTGGGTAATATTCACTCTTAAACTTGACATCCTTAAATATTATGACATGAAATGATACAACTTGTCATATGATAAGGGAAAAGGTTGGGGAAGAAAACAAATTCATTTTTTGTACATATACAGTCATACTCATAATGAAACAAGGAAGAAAGTTTCATGACTATTACAGTCCTTGTTTCTGTAACTAGTCATGTGGACAAAGTTTATATTTATCACTACCTCCTTCCACTACCCATTCCATGTTCCCGTTACCCTCAGCAAGCACATTACCTGGCTGTGTTTCTTTGCCTGGTGGGGTGACCCAAACTTTCATTCCTGAAGATTCTGGGCCATTGTTAGTCCTGCTTTGATTGGGTTGTTGCAATTTTCCATTCACTTTAATCACACGGCATGGCAGTACTGGAGACACCCTAGAGGATCTCCTGTATTCCAGGCAACCTCTTCTTTACCCTCATTATGTAGATGCAGTACTATTTCCTCTTGATAGTCAGGAACAATCACCCCAGCCAGTACAGTAATTCCCTTCTTTGCCTGCTAATTCAGAGGTAAGAGGAGCCCAAAGTGGCCAGGTGGCAGTCTTAACTTCCAGTTCAATGATCTCGTTGTGTTCCTGGTGGCAGCACTCCTCCTTTTGGGACTAAGACCTGTAGACCAGCAGAGCTTGGGGTTGCAGGGACAGGAAGCAAAAAATTTTCCTAGTGGGTCACTAGGGGTAATAGTGAGTGGTGCCGCTCCCATTTCCACCCCTTGATTGCTGGACCGATAAATCCTCGTTACGGGAGAGATAGCACCATAGAGTGGACGCTGATTCAGAGCATACACAGCCTCCTGGAGAACATTGTCCCAGCCCTGCAAGGTATTGCCACCTAGTTGGTGCCGTAATTTGAGTCTTCAAAAGGCCATTCCATCATTCTACCAATCCAGCTGCTTTAGGGTGATGGGGAACATGGTAAGACCAGTGAATTCCATGGGCATGTGCCCATTCCCACACATCATTTTCCCGGTACCTAGCTGTATTAGTCAGGGTTCTCTAGGGAAACAGAATCAACAGAAGATATCTTTAAATAGTATGAGATTTTATAAGAGTCTCTTATGTGACTGGGGATGCACAAGTCCAGGTTCCGCAGGCAGGCTGCAAACAAGGGGCTCCGATGAAAGTCCAGTGAAGGTCCTTGATGAGTTTCCAGGAGACGCTGGCTGTCCAAAGACAAGCTGGGAAATTCTCTCTGAATGCTGAAATCACTTTCCCTTTTAAGGCATTCAACTGATTGGATGAAGCGTCACTCATTGCTGATGGCAGTCTCCCTGGCTGATGCAGATGTAATCAGCCATCTATGCAGTAAACTCACCGATGACTAAAGTCCATAAATATCCTTGTATTACAATTAGTCCAGTGCTTGCTTGACCAAACAACTGGGCACAATTACCTGGCTGAGTTTACACATTAGCCTAACCATTACAGCATCTGTGGCAGCTTGAGATTATTTACAAACCCCAAAAAAGAGGATTATGTTTGTAAACTGGTCTGTTCTTCGGGGTGTGATATCCTTTGATTGTATTAAATTGAAAGGTTTTAAGTTTACTTGATTAAATCAATTTAGGGCCTTTGATTTGACCACATCAGTAAGGTGTGACTCAGGTTGAGTCCCTGCCCCCTTGGTGGGCTGATATAAACAGGCACTCACTCAAGAAGAGAGAGAACTTTGTGTTTTGATCCTGGAGCCCCAGTGAAAGATGAGCCATTGGCCTGATTGTTTGCAGCTAAGCAGCTGAGGAAGCCTGGAAAGAAACAAGCCCTATGCCAGAGTGATACAGGAAGCCTACAGCTGAGATTAGAAGAAGCTGGGCCCACGAAGTCTTAAGAGGAGGGATTCTTAACCTTTTTTGTTCCACGGACTCCTTTGCCAGTCAGGTGAGAACCACGGAGCCTTACTAAGTCCACGCTATACTGTGTTAATAAATATATCATGCCTGCAGCAACATTTCCCCACAAGAATAATGTTGTTGTTTTTTCATTTCACCTCAAATACGGTTTCCTGGTTAAGAACCCCTACTTAAGAGGAAGGAAAGAAGGAGAGACAAGGCAGAGATCGCCTGCCATCTTGCTTCAACACATGGCAGCTGACTTTGGTGAGAAAGTACCTCTTATGGTGCCTTGAGTTGGGCTCTTTAGCGCCTTGTAACTGTAAGCTTTTACCCCAAATAAATACCCTTTATAAAAGCCAACAGGTTTCTGGTACTTTGCAGCAGCACTCCTTTGGCTGACTAATACAGCATCCATTGATGGTCTTTACCTGAATCAATTAATTCTGTTTGCCAAATGGTAATATTTCTAAATCCATGATTCCTTTTATATTTATTAGTTTGCATTCTACTATAAGAGATAACTTTCCCTTCTTCCCTATTTATTTAACTATTCATTTATTTAAATTATTATGGAGTCATGGATTCTCATTTTGTTCAGTGGCTTATAATCCATTACTATATTTATTTAGAAATAATTTCAAATTTACAGGACAGTTGCAAAGATAATAAAATCCCACACAGAGAACTCCAACATATCCTAACCCCTCCCAGATAACCACATCCACCAAATTTAACATTTTTCCACCTTTTCTATATCATTCTATCTTTTATCTATTCATTTTCTGAACATTTGAGAACAGGTTGCATACATCATACTCCTTGAACATGTAATAGTGCCATGAACATTTACTATGAACAAGGATATTAACTTATGTAATCACCTTAAGTGCAGTTATCAAGTTCAATAAAATTAATAATGATAAAAAGCTTATATTCTTATTCTAATTTTTTAGTATGTCCCAGAAATGTCCCTTTTTTAACAAATCAATTTTATTGATACATATTAATAAAGCATAAATCCACACAAAGTGTACAATCAGTGGTATTCAGTATGATCACATAGTTTTACATTCATCACTTCAATCATTTTTTGAGCATTTTCACTTTTCCAATAATAATAAAAAACAAATGAACAAACGAAAAAAATTTCTGTCTATGCTTCCCCTGCCAAAACATATTCTGTTTCCATCTCTTCAGTTTATTCATATTTATATTTTGTAAAAACAGTCTTAAATATGCAATATCTCTTCATTCTTTACCCTCACTCTCTTTTTTGGTGACCTATATTCTAATTATTAACTCTATGAGTTTACACAATATATTTAATTCATAATAGTGCAATCATACAGTATTGTTTTGTGTCTGGCTTGCTTTACTCAACATAATGTCCTCCAGGTTCATCTATGTTGTCATATATTTCACAACTTCATTTCTTCTTACCGCTGCATTACATTCCGTTGTATGTATATAGTACAAATTGTTTATCCATTCATTGGTTAATGGACACCTGGGTTGTTTCCATCTATTGGCAATCATGAATAACACCACTATTAACATCAGTGTACAGATGTCTGTTTGTGTCACTGCTCTCAGTTCTTCTGGGTATATACCCAGTAGTGTTTTGGCTGGGTAATATGACAAATCTATATTCAAATTCTTTAGGAACTGCCAAACAGTCCTCTACCGTGGCTGTACTATTCTACATTCCCACCAACAGTGAATACGTGTTCCTATCTCTCCACATCCTCTCCAACACTTGTAGTTCTCTACAGTCTTTTTAACAGTGGCCATTTTAATAGGTATGAAATGATATCTCATTGTAGCTTTGATTTGCATTTTCCTAATCACTAGAGATGTTGAACATTTTTTCTTAATTTTTTTTACCATTTATATTTCTTCTTTGGACAAATGTCTGTTCAAGTCTTTTGCCCATTTTTTAATTGGGTTGTTTGTATTTTTATTGTTCAGTTGTAGTATCTCTTTATATATCATGGATAGTAAACCCTTATCAGATATGTGGTTTCCAAATATTTTCCACCATTGATGCAGCTGCCTTTTCACCCTTTGACAACATCCTTTGAGGTGCACAAGTGTTTAATTTTGAGGAGGTCCAATTATCTATTTTTCCTTTTGTAGCTTGTGCTTTGGGTGTAAGGTCCAAGAAACCACCACCTACAACAAGGTCTTTAAGATGTTTCCATACATTTTCTTCTAGTAGTCTTAAGATCCTGGCTTTTATATTTATATTACTGAACTAGTTTATTAGTTCAAGTAGCTTTGATCCGTTTTGAGTTGATTCTTCTATAAGGAGTGAGATAGGGGTCCTCTTTCATTCTTTTTTTTTTTTTTTTTTTT
>JAQZBX010064563.1:0-16480 GCA_029593785.1 Cabassous unicinctus | reverse complement strand
CCCCACACTGTGGTTTTGATTTGCATTTCCTTGATGAGTGTCTTCGTTTGCCACAGGGCTGCCAATGCAAAGTACCGGAAGTGTGTTGGCTTTTATAAAGGGGATTTATTGGGGTAAAAGCTTACAGTTTCATAAAATAACCAAATCAAGGCACCATCAGAGATACTCTCTCACCAAAGTCACCACTTTTGAGCCTGGTGTCCTGCCACGTGGCCATCAGGCACAGGGCAGGGCTCATCTCCTCTGCCTCGAGCTGCTGCGTGGGCCCAGCCTCTTGGGGACTCCATGCTTAAGCTTGGCTGCTAGCAATCCTTGATCCTCTCTCACATTGCAGGGTCAGAAAATGGCAGCTTCCTTTTTCTGTGTCTCTGTTTATATCAGACCCATCAAGAGTGTGGATACTGGATGCTCAACCTGAGTCACACCTCACTGACGCAGTCCAGTCCAAAGGGTCTCACACCCACAGGATTACTTCAAAATCACAATCTTTCCTTTTGGGATTCACCAAATTCAAACTGTCACAGTGACTATATGTTGAGCATCTTTCCATGTGCTTTTTGGCCATTTATATATCTTCTTTAGAAAAACGTCTATACGTCTTTTGCCCATTTTTATTTGGGTTGTCTTTTTGTTGTTGAGTTTTAATAGTTCTTTATATATTCTGCATATTAAACCCTTATCAGATATATGGCTTGCAATAATTTTTGCCCATTCTGTAGGTTCACTTTTCCCTTTCTTAATAAGGTCCTTTGATATGCAAGTTTTTAATTTTGATGAAGTCCATTTTATCTATTTTTTTCTTTCATTGCTCATGCTTTTGATGTTATATCTAAGAAGCCACTACCAAATCCAAAGTTATGAAGGTTCTTCCCTACATTTACTTCTAGGAGTTTTATGGTTTTTGTTCTTATGTTTAGGTCTCTGATCCATTTAGAGTATGTGATGTGAAGTAGGGTTCCAACTTCATTCTTTTGCGTATGGACTTCCAGTTTTTCCAACACCATTTGTTGAAGAGATATTCTCTCCTTGAGTGGATGTGGTGCCCTTGTCAAAATTCAGTTGGCCATAATGTGTGGGTTTATTTCTGAACTATCGATTCTATCCACTGGTCTATATGTCTATTTTTATGCCAATACCACACTGATTTGATTACTGTGGTTTTGTAGTAAATTTTGAAATCAGGAAATGTGAAACCTCCAACTTTGTTCTTCCTTTGCAATATTGATTTGGTTATTTGGGGCCCCTTGTGATTCCATATGAATTTGAGGATCAGCTTTTCCATTTTTGCAAAAAAGGCTGCTGGGATTTTGGTAGGTACTGCATTAAATCTGTAGATAGCTTTGGGTAATACTGACATCTTAATAATATTAAATCTTCCTATCCATGAACATAGATGTCTTGCCATTTATTTAGGTCTCTATTATTTCTTTCAGCAATGTTTTGCAGTTTTCTGTGAACAAGTCCTTCCTTTCCTTGGTTAAATTTATTCCTAGATACTTTATTCTTTGACAAGCTTTTGTGAATGGAGTTTTTTTTTTTTTTTAATTTTCCATTTCAGGATATTTGCTTGTGTATAGAGACACAACTGATAATCTTGTAGCCTGCAACTTTGCTGGATTCCTTTATTGGTTCTAGTAAATTTTTTGTGGATCCTTTGGCATTTTTGATATATAGGATTGTGTCATCTGTGAATAGTTTTACTTCCTCCTTTCCAAATGGGATGCTTTTAATTTTTTTTCTTGCCTAATTGTCCTGGCAAAAACTTCCAGCACAATATTGAATAGCAGTGATGAAAGTGGGCATCCTTGTCTTGACCTCAGGGGAAAGGCTTTCATCAATTGACTTTGTTCTAATGCCAGAGGTCCAGGAATTTGGAGATTGGAAGACAACCAGCTGTAAATACTGTGGAAAAGTATTTGTATTATGAAATAATTTAAAAAAAAATAGTAAAGACATTTATTATCCAATGAATTAGGACATAGTTTGCTTTAAATGTTTTTTCTTTTGGGGAGAGGACAAAGCACTTCTACTCAGGAGAAAATCAGGAAGCGGGTGTGGCTCAGTGGATAGAGCTCCCATTTACCATATGGGAGGCCCCGGGTTCGCTTCCCAGGGCCTCCTTGTGAGGGCAGGCCGGCTCGCGCGGTGCCGTGGGCTGATGAGGCAAGACCTCACAGCAAGGGGGAGATGAGCAGACACAGAGAAGACACGCAGCGAATGGACACAGCAGCACAAGCAGCAAGGGGGGGGATAAATAAATGAAATAAATAAATCTTTAAAAAAAATAAATAAAAAAAAATAAAGGATAGATGACACATAAAGACCAGACTACTAACATGCGCTAACAAATTTGTTTAAAGACACTAGAAGTTCTGATGTGGTCCAGAGGCATATTTAAAATCTCAGACCCATCTCAGATGTTGTACTAGGAATGCCTCTCGGGAAATGAAATTAATGTTGCAGGTCCTGCTTCAGAGAGGACCCCTGGGAAAAGGTTGTCTGGTCTGCAATTCTTTGCAACTGTCCTGCCATAGTCAGGAACGCGCTTCACTTTGGGGTGGGATCATTAAGTTTAGTCACAGCCAGCTTTCCCTACCTGGGGCCTTGGTGGCAAATCAGAGAACAGCCCGCAGCAGAAAATGCACCAGCCCCAGCCTGGCAGCCTTATTAAGCATCGGGAAATGTTGCCATTAAACCAAATTTTAAATTGTTAATGCTAAAGCAAGGATAAACAATCTGTAAGGCCTTCTGTTAAAGACTGTTAGCCCCAGTCCGATGATTCAATTCTCTCCAGAACCAATTTTCAGATAGAAAAGTCATTAAAAAACCAGGAAAGGGTTAGTGTTATTTGATTTTGGTTGTACCTGGGATAGTTGTCATGTTAGGTTAAAGTATGACCTTGATATTGCTATTGTGAGATTAAGTATGGTTTAAGAAGTGTATGGGTGCCAAGCTGACAAGTAGACTATTAAGGCTTGGTGGGTGTGTCCCCAGTTATTCAAATACATATCTAGGTATTACTGGGAGGCTATTTTGCAGATGCAATTAACACCATTAGTTGACTTTAAATAAACGGATTATCCTAGATAATCTGGGTTTGACTGAATCAGTTGGAAGGTCTTAAAAGCAGGGGAAAGGTTTCCCCAAGAGGTTAAGTTCCAACCTGCTACTTTTTATAGTCCTTTGACTGGCCGCCCATGGGTTCTGGACTTGCTTAGTCAACCCTTACAATCACATAAGCCAATCAATGCTTTACAATGTATTTCTTAATCATAAGGGTATTCAATCATAATCATACTGGTTCTGCTTCTGTGGCTAAACAGTGGACTCTGATATAAGCCACAGACTGTAGTTAATAGTACAATTATAATATTTTCATCAACAAATATGTCACAGTAGTAAGTGGTAATAGGGAGATAAACTATCTTCTGGGAAGCGGGTGTGGCTCAATCGATGGAGCCCCCATTTACCATATGGGAGGCCCTGGGTTCGCTCCCCGGGGCCTCCTTGTGAGGGCAGGCCGGCCCGTGCACTGTGGTGGGCTGATGCAGCAGGACCTCACAGCAAGGGGGAGATAAGCAGACATGGAAGAAACACACAGCGAATGGACACAGCAAAACACAAGCAGCAAGGGGGGGATAAATAAATAAATCTTTAAAAAACAAAACAAAAACTAATTTCTGCCTTTTTCTGGAAACCTACTTCTCTCAAAAAAAAAACAAACCCTAATAGAAATACACAATGAACAAGAAATGTCCACAAGAGGGCCTCACAGTTCCTAGAGCATATTAAAACAAACAATTCAAGAGATTTCAATCAAGTTACTTTAGGGGAGGGAAAAATTAAAATAGACACTGGACAAGGGGCAGATGGCAGCCATAGCATTTAATTTTCCGCTTTGAAGTCAGCATCGCCTCACACCCCACGCTCAACATTCCTTAGCCCTGCTATCCCTGCCAAGGGTGGTCTGGCCCTGTGCTGTCAGTACCCATTGCTACATGTGGCTGCTAGTGAAGTGAGGAGCTGAATTTAAATTAAAGAGTTCTCCCTCCCCAGAGCACCCAGTCCCCTAGGCAGACCTAGGTTCCTGTTTGCTGAGGGAGGCCCTCTGGTTTGGGTGATTCTGTGGTCACCCTCTCACCTTTTGCCTCTCGATCTGGTAGGTATCCTCCCCCACCGCAATGCCCAGGCTGACAATGAATGGATGATGGACTCACAGCAGTGACTTACAAACTCAGACTTCAGCACAAACACACACGGTATTTTATGGTTACTGAGGCTTTTTATTTTGCACGCAAGATCACTGGGGACCTTCCTGTGGATACCTTGGGGATGACATGGTACGTGTATGTGGCCCAGACACTCGGTGGGGAGCAAGGTGAAAAAAACAATGATTTGGGCCAATCACATGATCACAAAGCTAGGCTTCCACCAGGATTCCAGACGGTCAGGCTTGGCTTCTGCAGCAGTTCTAACGAAGCAGCGAGAACATCACAGGGTGGGGGTGAGGAGTTAACTACCACAGGCCCTTGCCAGGCCTGGCATGGAGCCTCGAGCTGCCCGTGTTCACACCAGATGAGGACTGGCTTGTGAAGGGCTCAGGGGCTTGTGGCCCAGGTCTTACTTGGCCAGGGGGTTTCGGAACTGCCTGCCGGCAAACTTAGCCTTGCTACCCAGCTCCTCTTCAATTCTTGGGAAGCAGAAAGACAGAAGAGGGAAGGAAAGAGAGTCATCAAATTTCAGTGCAGTTGGTTTCCCCCACCCCTCCCAGAAGCTGCAAACCCAGGGCTCTGCCAGTTTGTCCTTCTACACCTGTGCTTCTCTGAGCTGTCAAGAACAGAGCACTTGGTGCCCCTCACACCCCAATGTGCCCTGCAGGTCTGCCATCCACCCACCATCCCTTCTCTCTACTCCAAGGACAAAGCTGCAATGTCAGGATTGTGGCATCTCAGAATTGCCCTACTCCTTTTTTTGCATGGGGAAAAAGAAAGATACAATGCATGAACCCTGGTTGGATCCCAATGGCAAAAAACAAAAAACAAAGTCATTCTGAGACCACTGAAGATTGAAAAGACTTGGTGTGAATACTGTGGAATTACTATTAATTTGGGGCAATATAATGGTGAGGTGTCTGTATTTGAAGAAGTCTTTATTGAAAAAGGTATTTCCTAAAGTATTTACAGGTGAAACCATAAGATATAAGACCCTAGAATTGTAAATGTTTAAAATTCTCTAGCAAAAAACCAAAACTGTGGAGTATAAAGAAACAACGAGGGAGCAGATGTGGCACAAACAGTTGAGCACCTGCCTTCCACATGGGAGTCCCGGGTTCAGTTCCCGGTGCCTCCTGAAAAAACAAACATGCACATCAACTCAGAGAAGCTGATGTGGCTTGGTGATTGAGCGTCCATTTCCCACATACAAGGTCCCAGGTTTAATTCTGAGCTCCTGGTACCTCAAAACACACACACACACACACACACACACAAAAAAAACAAAAAACAATGAAGGAATATTGGTAATTGTTGTCCCTGGGTGATTGGGTACAAAGGATTCATTCTTTGTTTTTCCTATTTTGTAGACTCAAACATTTCCAGAATAGAGTTTTTTTTGGTTTAAGTTTTTTTTTTTTTTCCAGGAGCAGAACATCCCCAGCACATGAGATAAATTTGGCTGTCGGCCCTTTGGCATGTTTCCTCATCCACAAAACAAGAATTCTAAATTAGATACCACTAAGCTTCTTCAAGCTCTACTGTTCTAATTACATTGCTTAAAGGGGGTTCTTTTCTTTCCTTCACCAGGTGGCGGCAGCATGGTACAGAACAGGTGTCTGCTTCTAGAAAAGGATCCCTGGAGAAGGCTGCTTGGGGGTGGTAAAGGTCTGTGCCTAACAGCTCAGGTTCAGGGTTGCTGCACTGCACAGCCCACCTCCCTCCCCACTCGGTTACCAAGTGCATCTCTTTACCTGAGGAGCTGGTTGTACTTGGCCAAGCGCTCAGACCGGCAAGGTGCACCCGTCTTGATCTGTAAGGAGGGGAAAAAGGGTCACATTTGCTTGTAGTGGGCATGGAATCTTTCTGGCAAGGGGAAGGGTGATGGCAGAGGAATTGGAGGGTCTCTGACCCCAGGAAGGAGAAGGTAATAAAGGCATCCATGACCCATCCTGTTCAGGCTCATAAACCCTGGTGGTTATGTGGGGGACAGCAGCAAGGCTCAAGGGTTTTGTGTCCTCTGAGGAGGCTGAGAGCACTCACCTGCCCAGTGCAAAGCCCCACCACCAGGTCGGCAATGAAGGTGTCTTCAGTCTCTCCCGAGCGGTGCGACACCATGACGCCCCAACCGTTGGACTGGGCCAGCTTGCACCTGGAAGCAAAAGCCAACAATGTGACTGCCTGGCCCTGGAACAGCAGCCTCAAGCACCAGGAACCAAGGTGGTGACCTGGGCACCCAGGAGCCAGGAGGGGCAGGCGATGGCAGCTAAAGCGCCTGGGCCTTGGGAAATCACCAGCAAGGGCCAGGCCACACCAGGGACCTCCCCAACCCTCTAGAGTCCTGTTGTGAAAACTGGGTTCAGCCTCCTTTGAGGGGAGAGCCTGATCCGTCAGAACTGGCCACAGAACTAATAAACAGAATAATGCTTCCCCTTCTTCCATTAGTCACACCACACACGTGCAGGGCCATGAGGCAGCCATGACCAGGCCACAAGTACTCAATGCCCACCCCTGAAGTTCCAGCCTGCAACCTCCCTGCCACCCTGGGTGCCCTAGGATGACACTGCCCCCGAGTGGGCACTTACGCCTGCAGGGACTCGGTCACGGAACCAATCTGGTTCACTTTCAGCAAGAGGCAGTTGCACGACTTCTCGCTCACGGCCTTAGCAATCCGCTTTGGGTTGGTCACTGTGAGGTCATCCCCCACCACCTGGATTCCTGCACTGGCGGTGAAATTCTTCCACGCTTCCCAGTCATCCTGGTCGAAGGGGTCTTCGATGGACACCACTGAGAGGAGAGATGTGGCTCATTAGGGTGGCCCTTTAGGCCTGAGGGCCAACGTGCAGAAAGCTTCATCTCCCCTTCTTGAAGTACCCCTCCCTCGCAGGATGCTAATGGTTCCCTAACTCGGGAAACACACTGCCCTGCTGACCTGCTCCTGCAGCAGGGCACAAAAGTCACCCTCAGTGCTGGGACCCTAGATGTTTTTAAAGGGGATGTTTAACTCCGCAGGGTGATTAGAGTTTAGTACCATAGACAATGGGGAGAACCTGAATCT
This sequence comes from Cabassous unicinctus, assembly GCA_029593785.1. Classification (NCBI taxonomy): domain Eukaryota; kingdom Metazoa; phylum Chordata; class Mammalia; order Cingulata; family Chlamyphoridae; genus Cabassous; species Cabassous unicinctus. The sequence goes on along the minus strand of JAQZBX010064563.1, from coordinate 9,211 downwards.
GAATATTGGCTAAACCTGGACCAAGTTATTTAGCACGATTTGCTAGGTGCCCTTGGGCAGGTTATCAAGATGCCCTGCAAGATCCCCCCCCAAGTGGGAGAGGTTGTGATTCTCCAGCCTTGGCTTCCTCACCCCTTAACAGAGATCAGACTGCATTCCACTAGGTTGGGACAATGACTGAAAAGGTATGGGTACTTTGAAAACAACTCATCAAACGATGTCACTGTTGGCACCTGAAGAACAATCCTGAGACTCCTTGAACAAGCTCCCATTGGAAGCTGGGGTACCTCTGGAGGAATCACCTGGGTAGTCCTTGATGAAGGACTTGTACAGGTCTGCCAGTTTGTCAGGAGTGATGTGCCTGCTGGGGTCATCAGGAGACTTGAAGTCCAGGTCATACTTCCCAGACCTGAAGAACTCAGAGGCAGCGACATCCATGCCAATCACCACCTTGTCAGTGTAGCCAGCTTTCCCAATTGCATTCTTAAGCAGCTCCAGAGCTGGAAAGACATGGCGGCGACAAGTTTCGAAAGGAGGCAGGTGAAGGTAGGTGAAAGTTCCCTTTAAAGGCTGCCAAATGGGGGGCATTAACAGAAAAAACAACAGGTGCTCTGGTACAAACATCAGTTTTGACAACTCCAGTTACTTTATTTTGCTTTAGGGCAAGAAACTATTGCTCATGGCCCTCAGTCCACCACTGAGCAGAAGAGTTTTTCTTGCTGACAAACTGTACCCAAATTTAGCACCCAGTAACAGCTGTGTGGGCCAAGATACAGTTACAGTGACCAGCTGAGATAGCTGTCCCCAGGAACTGCCTTTAAATAGAGCAAAGCAAGTTCAGGAGAAGGGGAGGCCTGGGCGGCCCAGCCCTTGGGGTCTGCCTTACGTCGAACACTTGCTGCCCGGGTAGCAGCTGCCACCTGGATCCTGCTCCAGGCTAGGGACTCCCAAGGGATTGGATCAAACAAAATTGGCCCAAGTACCAGCAATTTCATATGACTAAACCGAAAAGTAGGATGGATGAATCCTTCCTTTCCCTAGTCATCCTTTAAGGCAATAAACTTTTTTTCCTTCCCAAACAAAAAACTCAGCAGTTGACTCATGCCTTATGACTTTTTATATTCTGCTCAATTCTCACATTTAACTCAATGCTTAAGAATTTAAAGGAAAAAAGAAACAAAGAGCCCATTCAAGCATTACTGTAGTTGAATGAACCAAAACAATTACTGATCACAGCCCTGAACCAATATTTCCCTTTATAAAGTAGATCTCAAAACGTCCCCATTACAAGTTGAAGCAGGAATAGTGAGCGAAATAAACTGCCTCTCTTTATCCCTACCAGCCTTGTTTAAGCAACTCGGGTCATTCAGAAGCCAAATTCGTCACTCTAAAAACGTTAAAAATGAAGTGAGCGCTCCCACTTCCCTCCCCAAAGACCTGTTTGCAGCTCCTGCACCTTGGGAGTCGTTTAGAAGGACCAACTACAGAGTGGGCGACAGAGCTGTGGGCTGGCAGGTCTTGGGGACTCCCGTTCAGAGCCGGTACCTTCTTTATTCTCCAGGATGTTAGGAGCGAAGCCACCTTCATCACCCACGTTGGTGGCGTCCTTCCCGTACTTCTCCTTGATGACGTTCTTCAGGTTGTGGTAAACCTCCGCTCCGATGCGCATGGCCTCCCTGAAATTTGCTGCGCCAATGGGGAGGATCATGAACTCCTGCATGGCCAGCTTGTTGCCAGCGTGAGAGCCGCCGTTGATCACATTGAAAGCCTGGGGGAGGCAGAGGGGAGAAGGTACAGCACCTGGCCTGGAGTCACCCATGGAACAGCAAGGCCCCATCCTGACTCCCAGAGGAGACTCAGTTTTCGGAGCACTGTCAAGGCCAGAGGTGGCCATCAAGTGCTCTCCAGGGCTCTCCTGGCAACTGTAATGATTATGTAATGCTTACTGCCCCAAGCTCTTGCGATCATCTCAGCTAATGACCTGAGGAGGCAAGACCCTTATCATCTTCCATCAAAATGAAGGGGGGGGCGGTGCGCCCAGGGAAGTCGAGTCACCTGCTGACAGTCACTCAGAGGAGCTGTTTCAGGCTGGGACCTCCAGAGCCTGCTCTTCTCTACTGAGCTGGGTGAGTCATAGGTTGAAGAGAAGAAGAGGGCGTGGGAAGTCTCAGGTCCCCTCCTAACATCTCCAACCCCAGTGTGACCACCTGAAGCTTTTTGTGGACCCCAGAAAAGATCATGTTCTTGGAGCTAACCCATTCCTGAGGGCATGGGACCCTCTGATGACACTGGATTTAGCTGGGGGCCCTCTGACTGGATTGCTTCAGTGAGGTATAACCCAGGGTGGATCTTGGTCCTCTTGCTGGAGTCCTTTATAAACGGAGGATTGCATGCAGACACACAAGAGAAAAAGCGGCAGAGACAGAGAAACCCCGAGAGGCTGGAAGAGCCCGAGGCCCAGAGGAGAGAAGGACGAGCCATATGCCTGATCACCACAGCTGAGCTCAGGAAAGCAGGAGGCAGAACCGCCATGGGAGTGCCAGTAGTCAGGCTTTGTGAGACAGCATCTCTGATATGCCTTTCAGTTGGACATTTTCATAGCCCCACAGAACTGTTAAGCTTTATTTTTTTTAAGGTACCAGGGCCAAGGATTGAACGCAGGACTTCGTATGTGGGAAGCTGGTGCTCAACCACAGAGCCACACAGGGTCCCCAGAAATATAAGCTTTTAACCTAATAAATTCCCACTATAAAAACCAACCCATCTCTGGAATATTGCCCCCAACAGCTTTTAGCAAACTAAGGAAGTTTAAACAAGCAACTCACAGGAACTGGCAGGATGACTTCAGAATTGCCGGCCAAGTCAGCAATGTGACGGTACAGGGGAACCCCCTTCTCCACGGCCCCAGCCTTGCAGACAGCAAGGGACACTCCCAGAATGGCGTTTGCACCAAACTTAGCTAGAACAGAACCAGAGTTAAATCTAGGTGTTCCTTATTTGTCCTCCTTTCTCCTGCTGCCCCTTCTCCTGGAAGTGCCTCACACTGCTGTATCTTTAATTTCCTTCAGAACCTTTCCCCTCTTCATGTTTCACTTTCTACGTTCAAACTAGAAATGCAAATGGAATTCCTGTTTTGATCCCCATGAGAAAGTCCTTTCTATGGTCAGTGGCACTATCACCATTCCATAAACTGACTGACCTAAAAGGCAAACCTTTTCAGTAACCCCACAGAAAAGCTACTGTCACTTGGCTATGTTCCTGACATTTAAAAATGTGATTAAGGTGAGGCAAAGAAACTGGAAGGGTCCACAGACTGCCATTTAGTTCCTCTTTAGGGATTATGTGACCTTTTCCTGAATCATTTTAAGGCCTTCAGGAAATTCCAAAATCTTCCTTGGCAAAAACTCCCTCTCAGGTTACTCACATTTATTTTCAGTTCCATCCATCTCTATCATCAGTTTGTCGATCTTCTCCTGTTCCACGACATTCAGTTTCTGCAAGGAGAGAGAAGCTAAACCTCCTGGGAGGGCAAAGGTGTCTCTCATGCCTAACCTTTGCACCTGTTCTGCCAACTGTGTGACGTCCAAGCTCTGTGCATACAGAGCTGCTTGTTTTTACAGGTGTAAAAGGGAAAAACCAAAACAAGAGAAAACAACAGGAGACACACAAAACTGCCTTGACTTGCTTTAATGGCATTAGGTGCTTTTCCAAGCACCAGGGAGCCAACAATGAAATATATTTAAAGGATGGAATAAAATATCCTTTCGTCATGAAGGGAGATTAGTCTATGTAGGGAGAGCAGGGTCTCGTACAAAAACAAGACTTGTGATACACACTCTAGAAGGCATTACCACTTTTTGTTACACTTTTTCAGCTGTCCTTAATGTTGGCAAATCGTCATCCTCCAGTGGGAGGTGTAATTTTTCCAAGAGTCAAAAATCATTTGGCAAAATGTTTGATAGAAATGAATACTTTTGATGAGACCATAAACACTGGTGTTATTAGTCTTGAAAACAGGTTCAAAAAGTAAATTTTTCTAACACTCCATTATTTCATAAATAATGTGCTTTACAGAAAAACTAAAATGTGACAATTATCTATTACCATCATACCATGTTAGCAATTTGGTGTCTTTGCTTTTCAGATAAGACATCACTGGAAAAGGTAAATAGTAACCTAAGCAGGTGACTTCAGAGGCCAAGCCTCACTAACAGTTAAGTTGAAGTTGTTTCCCCCAAGGGGAGAGAAAGTCAACAAAAACCCAATTCATGACATTAGTCATACTGTGTAAAGTATGAAGGCACAATTAGAAAGTGGTATGTGTGGTGGCACACAGGAGAATGGGGTGGAACAGTTAAGGAGAAATTCCACCTGGGGACTAATGGGGCCAGGATCAATCAGAGCGCCACCAAGGTCAGGAGAAAATAAACAGGCCGGGGAGGGGGACAACTGACGCTCTCATCTGTCATTGGTGGCTCAAACAGGTGGCGGGACGAGATGTGGGGACAGAGGCGGGGGCTGGAGCTGTGCCTGGAACCTACACTGGCCTCTCTTCCCTTCTGGGGAATCGCCACATGAGTTCTGGAGGGAGAATAAAAGGGACAAAAAATTGCTGAGCAGGTAGGGCTGTCAGGTATCACAGCTGTACTTCAATGGCAGCAGCACTGCTCTTATCTGTTTGACATACTGACATTCCAATTAAGATTTTATTTAACGTTTCTTATGTTAAAATCAGTGAAAATGGAGTCAATATCTAAAGTCTATGAAAAATGAGTTAGTCACCATAGCTACTTAACTCCATCTCCCTAAGAGAGCTGCTCTTAAAGCTTTTAGATCTTCATTTCCCAAAGGGCAAGATGGCTGGAGGTGAGAATCGAGGCTCTGGGACAGGTTTCCATGCCCCTGATCGACTCCATGCATGATTAGACATGGACACACAGGCAGAGGGCAGGTTAGAAGAGGCCAAACCTTTCTCATGCTTTGTCAGGGAATCCAGTCGGCTTCTTTAGCTCTCAGAATAAGCTCTTTGATAAACAAAAAAGCCCACTGAGCTGGGCGATGCTTTAATCACATTAATGTACATTAGTTACCAGGAGGAAGGCTCCTACCTTGCTAACCAGGGCAGGCCCAATAGTTTTATTGATGTGCTCAACAGCCTTTGAGACACCTAGAAGGAACAATCAAATCAAATTACTGATGTTAATTAAAAAACAGGCTTGAGCAAGACTGCTGGAGAGAATGACGCTAGCTCAGATATCCAGAAGCCCAGCAGAACTCCAGGGGCCCCTCCTGACAATCCCCTTCCCCCTGCCCCCCACATAATCAAGGACTTTCTGGCCCAGTCTGAGTGCTCTTACCAAGGACCCCAAAGGGTTAGAGCCAAGCACAGAGCAACCCGTAGAATGTCTAAAGGCAGGTTAGTCTACAAGCCCATGCACTGGAAGCCCAGTGACTGCAGGGCCAATGCGTTACCTGGGTGCACAAGGCTGGTGCCAGGAACTCATTAACGTACTTAACAGGCCTGGAGACACCTGACCAGTTGAGAGGGACACGAGAAGACAGACAGACTCAGAAGAGAACTGGCTAGCAAAGACACTGAGTGAGAGAGAGAGAACAAGAGGGCAGGGCCGAATATTGCAGGGACCGCGAGATCACTCCTTGATAAAGAGTTATTTCCTGAGCACTTATCACAACCAAGGCACAGCGCTGTCCCTCTTGAGACAGGTATCCAGGAGGCAGCAAACACTGTAGGACATGGAGAGCTCTTTGCTGGACTTATAGAACTAGATACTGCTTTTGCGTAGCCTTCTGCTCACATAAACACTGACTCTAGCCCAGTGTTTCTCACCCTATTACTGCCCACCTCTCCCCAAGCCTTTTTATTTTTTTTTGTAGTTGTCCCCCACTCCAGGAAATTTTAACCCTACAAGCACACTGTAGGCTGTAATTTTGTAAGACTTTTTTTTGGTCTCTGCCCATTAAGAACCAGCCCCGCCCCCCCAACCGGTGGTTCTATCTGTAGAGGTAAAAGTTGCAAAAAGATTAACATGTCAATGTGAAAATAGGAAGACTCTGGCTTTGTCTCAGAGCACGACTTCTGTCAGTCCAGTCAATGGAAAGATCAAACTAAACTGAGGGATCAACAGGTCACCCTTAAAGGGGAGCCATCCCCAAGACCTTCCTTAGTCACTTACTTTCTGTGAGAAAGCCCCCTGAGCAGGGGGAGGGCTCTTTAGCATTAGTTGACAGTTCTCTTCTTATTCCTGGGTTTCTCACCCTAACCATGAAGCAGACATGAAGGAGAATGGAAACAAACCGCAGCAGAAACAATCACCACGCTCTTGTCCCTGAGTTTCCAGGCTTTCTTGTGGGCTGGTGCCCACACTCTCCAACAAATCATGGACTGAGGCAGAGGCCCACCACCCGCGAATACCAGCCCCCCCCAGAGCACAGGAGGCTATGGAAGGCCAGAAACAGGGACTGCAGCTGGGAGGTGAGCTGTGAGTCCGCCTCTCACCTTTTCCCATGTAGCGGGTCTTGTCATTGTCCCGGAGCTCAAGGGCCTCATAGATACCAGTCGAGGCGCCACTGGGCACGGCAGCTCTGAAGAGCCCTGGGTGTTGAGGGGGAGAAGGAAGCCAAGAGTGATGATTAAGAAAGAGTTACAACACATGTCCAAATTCCCTCTCCCACTCACAGATGGCACCCATCCTCAGGAAACATGTCACTTCCTTCTACCAACGGGGGCCTCAAATGGTCTGTACTTTTTGCCTTTCCCATTTTTCTTATTCCGCTTTGGCCGTGCAGATCCCACCACAGAGCTGGTGGGTTTCTCTAAGAGACAATGCTTTAGAGCAGTGCTTCCCAAACAGTCATGTGTGAACACATCATGCAGGATCTTGTTAAAATGCAGACCTGAGGCCTGGGTGGCTGCCTCTCCAGCAAGCTCACAGCTGATGCCTGCAGCTGGCCCGTAGACCACTTGAGCAGGGCTGCAGAATAGAAATATGTGAGCAATTGGTGTGACTTACAATTTTCCAGTAGTTATGTTTAAAAACGAACAAGGAAAATTATTTTATTTAACCCAATTCATCCAAAATATTACTATTTCAACATGTAATGATACAATTATTTTATTTTCTGTATGACGGCTTAAAAATCCAGTATATATTTTATATTCACAGCACATCTTAAGTTGGACTAATCACATTAAGTGTCCAACAACTACTTTTTGTAGCTAGTGGCTACCACACTAGACAGCCCAGCTCAGAACATGAAGTTCCAAGGGTTTGAAATCAGACTGTCAGCTTTCAAGTCCTGAAAGTGTTGGCCCAAATGGTTAGAAGAAACCTCTGTAGCTCATTTGCTTCAACTTGGACAGTGAAAAATGCTATTTTGTGGGTTTCCTGCACAACAGAAGACTAAAGACAGGATAGAGTAGGGGAAAGAAAGAATAAAGACAATAAAAGGTGCAAAGTTTAGTAACATTGGAACACAATTAAGCACTAAAGCATGCAGTTTTTTAGATACGGAAACCAGCCACCTGGTTAAGTCTATACTGTTTAAAAACGGTAAATCTTGGAGAAGGCACAAGGACAGGCATCATCAAGAAAGGTTTGCAGATGTGTTGGGTATGAATGAATGATTTGGTATGTAGATGGATGGTATGTAGAGATGAATTGAAGGGGATCAGGAGGAGAAAAGAAGGGAAGGAAAACGAACAGATGGATGGAAATATACAGGAACGTACGTACGGGTGAGTGGATGGGTAGGTGAATGGATGAATGAAATCAATCCATGGTTGGATAGATGGATAGATAAATGGGTGGGTGGATGGATGGAAAAAAAAACAAGGTTTGCAGTTACCTGGTTATATAGACAGGTTTAAGGAGGCAGCCTCCTGAAACTACTCTAGATTGTAAGGTGAATCCCCCATCTGAGCTATGTGAACAACCGGTGAGTGTGGGATGTGAAGGCAAAAAGGCAAAGAGAAAAAAGAATCAACCAGGTGACCTGTTTGCACACCTGCACCACTTGCAGTGCTTGTATGTGGTAAGTGGGACACACTTTCTTATTGAAACGCACCAGCTTCCTGTGTCCACATCAGGCATGGGTCAGGCAAAGAAGTGATGAAAGGGTCTTAAGCAACCCATCACTTCATGTTTTTTTTTTAAAAGGATTAAGACAAACAAAGGAGGAAGTTCCATTCAATTAAGTTTCAAAATAATATTAACTTTAGTCATTTTAAGCTGTTTCAAAGAAAATAACATCTAGTCTTTTCTATGTTTAAATATGATCCCCTCCCCAAAGTCTAGTGTCTCGGTTTTTAAGTTTCACTAATTTCCAAGTGGAAAGATCCACCCGCTGACTAAGCAAGGCCCTACAAGAGCCCTCAGCATTAACCAGCATTGGTGCCCATTAAGTCTAGACTCCAGGATCCTCCTTTTCCTGAGCGAGTGGGGAGGGGACTACGGGAAGGGATGGAGGCTGTGACTCACAGTGACTTGGCTCTGGCGGGCAAGCCCCAGCGGGTGGTTCCGCCTGAAGCTCCTCACCTACTCTGTCCATTTTAAAACTGCTGAGACACTGGGGGATAAAACAGCTACACATTTAATCTATAGGTGTAGGGCTAATTTTTATTTGAAAAGCTGATATTTTCTATGGAATATCATGAGTTCATTTATGGGATTTATCTTTTTTTTTTCCTTTAAGAAGTTCAAATGAAATTGATGTTAAGTTGAGGTATATAAGAATCTGGTCATTTTACATACATGAAATTCTTGATTTTTAAATTATATTTAAAATAAATTATTGCTTTCCTCAAAAAAAAAAACAAAACAAACAAACAAAAAAAAAAACAGCTACACAGGGACCAAATTGTCTTCTTTAATAAAGGGGATGAGCTTTTAAGAGTCCCCATTCTCTTCTTTTCTCATGTGGAAAAACTCCGGGAGAGATTTAAAATCAGCAAAGTTAGAAGCCTGCGGCTCTTCCAATGCCCCAAAGTAAAAATTGTCCCTGCTCCCTGGCTTAAGATTGATTTCTGGAAACAAAGGAAAGAATTTTGTATTTACACATGTTCAGACTCCCTGCATCTTTCCTTATCAAGGGAGAAAGATCATCCTATCACAGGACACCTGCATATTTGGAACAATAAGCTGTGAAGAAAATGACTAGTGACGGGACCTTTTAGGGGTAAGGTGTCTCCTTC
>JAQZBX010064562.1:0-16465 GCA_029593785.1 Cabassous unicinctus | reverse complement strand
GGGAAATAGGACTACATCTACATAATGGGGGTAAAGAGGAGTTTGCCTGGAATGCAGGAGATCCTCTAGTCCTGCCATGCCCTGTGATTAAAGTCAATGGAAAATTGCAACAAACCAATTCAAGCAGGACTAACAATGGCCTAGAATCTTTGGGAATGAAAGTTTGGGTCACCCCACCAGGCTAAGAACCACGGCCAGCTGAAGTGCTTGCTGAAGGTAATGGGAACATGGAATGGGTAGCGGAAGAAGGTAGTGATAAATATGAACTTCGACCACATGACCAGTTACAGAAACGAGGACTGTAATAGTCATGAACCCTTCTTCCATGTTTCGTTATGAGTATGATTGTATATGTACACAAAACAAATTTCTTTGTTTTCTTCCCCAACCTTTTCCCCTGTCATGAAAAGTTGTGTTAATTCCACGGCATAATATCTAAGGATGTCAAGTTTAAGAGTGAATATTACCCAAGGACTTGCACCCTGTTCTGTGGGGAATTAATACGTTTCCGGTTGTACGCAGAGGAGTTGAACATTGTTAGGCGGAAATATATATGTATGCTTGTCTGTTATTGTTTTTACTTAGAGACTAAGTATGGTTTAGGGTAATGTGTATGACTGCCGAGTTGACAAGGGGTGGACTGTGATGGTTAGGCTAATGTGTCAACTCAGCCAGGTGATTGTGTCCAGGTGTTTGTTCCAGCAAGCACTGGGCTAATTGTAATACAAGAGCATTTATGGACTTCAATCACCAGTGAGTTTACTGTGTGGATGGCTGATTGCATCTTCATCAATCAGGGAGATTACATCATCAATGGGTGGCCCTTTTATCCAATTAGTTGAATGACTTAAAAGGGGAAGTGATTTCAACATTCAGAGAGAATTTCCCAGCTCGTCGTTGGACAGGCAACTTCTCCCAGAAACTCATCAATGACCCTTCGTCGGACTTTCATCGGAGCCACTGGTTTGCAGCCTGCCTGCGGAGCCTGGACTTGTGCATCCCCACGGTCGCGTGAGAGACTCTTTTAAAATCTCATATTATTGACAGATATCTCCTGTTGATTCTGTTTCCCTAGAGAAACCTGACTAATACAAGTAAACATTGTGAACTTACAAAACAAACATGCATAACATCACACAGGGCTCCCACACAACACCCCACCACAAATACTTTGCATTGGTGTGAAACATTTGTTAACAAAATTATGAAAGAGCATCGTCAAAGGGTTACTACTAACTATAGTCCGTATCTTCCTCCCCTATCCCCTGTGCTTTTTTTTAAAGGATTTATTCATGTATTTATTTACTTTTATCCATTTCTACCGCCCCCCCCCCTTTTGCTGTTTTTGTGTCCATTCACTGGGCAACTCTCTGTGTCCATTTTCGGCCCTCTCTTCTCATCCTTCTCCTGTCTTCACTGGGATTCAATCCTCAGAACCTCCCATACGGGAGAGAGGCGTCCTACTGCCTGTGCCACCTTAGTTCTGGGTTTTTCGGCACATCTTGTCTTGGCTCTCCCTTGTGTCACTCTCCTGTTACATTGTCATCTTGCTGTGTGACTTGCGGGGCTTGGGAGCACACCTGCGCGCGGGGCCTGGAGGGCTCACCTGCTCGTGAGGTCTGGTGGTGCACCCGCACGTGGGGCCTGGGGGGCTCACCCACTTGCAGGGCCTGGCGGTGCACCCACGCATGGGGCCTGGAGGACCAAGCACCTTCTATATTTTTCTTTTTTTTACTTTTACCAGGAGGTCCCAGGGTTTGAGCCCAGGTCCCTCTATATGGGAGACAGATGCCCAACCATTTGAGCCACATCCGTCCCCCTGCTATCTCTTAAGGTTGACCAAAGATCCCTAGAGTTACAGACATTTCCCACACAGGATGGTCACATAATAAATCTGGCTTGGTTTATCACCAGAATTCTCAAAACCAGACCTAGGGAGAAAAACTAGGTCTGGGGACATATGCATGGTTTGTAATATAGCAAATGTTTAGCCTACCCTGGTTATGACAAAATCAGGACAGCGAGAATATTCGCAATAGAGCAGTGCTTTTTGTTGAACTTTAATGTGCATATAAATCACCTGGGGATTCTAAATGATTCTGATCAATGTGTCAGGGTGGGGCCCAAAAGTCTGCATTTCTAGCAAGCTTCAGGTGATGCCGAGGTCCCAGCGTGGAGACCACATTGAGAGCAGCAAAATAGTATACAAAAAATGGTTATGTTCAGAGGAGAGGCACTAACATTCCATCAAATGGGAAATTACCATATAAAGGGAATCGTTGGCTGGTGGTTAAGACATTGCATTCAGTGCCACAGCCTATTCTGGATGAGTCCAGAACAAGGAAACCCACCAAGAAGCAAATCTGAACGCCACATGGCACTTCTGGCCCTGTCTAGCTCTTCTCTGGTGTCGGCCTCTGTCTGCCCAGAGGAAAGGGACCTTGTGCTGATTTTCACAAAGGTGCTGCAGGGGCTAGCTGAAAAACCTGGTAGCAATTTTCACTTCAAAGAGCAGAAAGTAAGAATTTACCTCCTTTGGCGGAAAAAAAAAATTGGCCTTATAAAGAATGAATGTATTTTTATTTAGTTAATCCTTAAAATCTGATTTGCATTTTTGAACAATGAACATATTTTAATTATATTTTATCCCTCTAGAGGGTATAGAGAGAGCGGCTGTGGCTCAAGTGGTTGAGCGCCCACCTCCCACATGGGAGGTCCTAGGTTCAATCTCTGCTCCCTGGTACCTCAAAAAATAAAAAAATAAAAATAGAGGGTGTAGATTTTTCAAAGAACAGTAGTAGTAAACGGAAACTCTCAGGGAATTAGTAAACAACAAAAAAAGCTGAATCTTTTTAACTACCAGAAAACTAGATTATCTTTTTTTTTCTTTTTTTTGAGACACCGGGATTGAACCCGGGTGGGAAGATGGTGCTCAACCACTGAGCCACATCAACTCTACTGAGTTGGTTTTTTTGTTTGCTTGTTGTTTGTTTTTTTGCTTTTAGGAGGCACCAGGAACCAAACCCAGGACCTCTCATGTGGGAAGCAGGTACTCAACCACCTGAGCCACATCCACTCCCAAGATTACCTTTTTTATTACTCAAAAGCAGTTTTTTTTTTTTGCCTAAACACAAATGGCATTTTAAAGCACTTCTGTATTTTGCTGTATTCTTGAAAAGAAATATAATTAGAAACGCAGGATCAATTTGTTTTCTCACACTGTATTTATATGTATGTGTGTATATTCCCTAATTTCAAAAAGGATCTTATATAGATTTCAATAAATATACAAGCAGAGTAGGATCAGAAACTATTAACCTACAACAAGAGATAAAAACAGAGTGAAGAGGGAAAAGGGGGGGTGAAAATTATTTCCATAAGCCTTGGTTAAAATCAGAATTCTGGTTTCAAGATAGTGGATTGACCACATACCCCAGACTTTCTGCATTAGTCAGCCAAAGGGGTACTGATACAAAGTACCAGAAATCTGTTGGCTTTTATAAAGGGTATTTATTTGGGGTAAAAGCTTACAGTTACAAGGCCTTAAAGAGTTCAACTCAAGGCTGTTTTCTCACCAAAGTCTGTCGCCACGTGTTGAAGCAAGATGGCGGGCGATCTTTGTATGATCTCTCCTTCCTTCTTCCTCTTAAGGCTCAATGGGCCCAGCTTCTGATTTCAGCTGTAGGCTGGCATACACTCTTCCCAGGGTTTTAGCTGTTTGAGCCTTCTCCTTTCTGTGTATTTTCTTCCGTGTGTCTTCTTGAGTGTGTGTCCATTTATTATAGTGCCCTCTAAGGGGGCGGGGCCATAAACTGAGTTACACCCTACCAACATGGTAGAATCAAAGCCCTAATCTTAACGTAATTTAATCAAAGACATCTCACCTGAATTAAATACAATCAAAGGGTATCACACCCAGAGGAAGAGACCAGTTTACAAACATAATCTATATCTCTTTTTGGAATTCATAAATAATATCAAACTGCTACACTCTCTTTCTCACATCAAACATTAGAAATGACAGAAAAGATTAAATATCTGTGTGTATGTGTGTGCTCTCAAGCCCCTGCCTCAGGGCACCTGTGAGGACTGGGAGTTGTTGGGAGGGATAGAGAGTTCTAGATGAGGAGGGAAATCACAGGGAAACAGTGGCATTCTGGTGAGCTTCCTAAAGGGATCTCAGAAGAAAAGAACCTGGACCTCCAAGACTCGTGCAATTTGTCGAGATTTATTCTCTCATCCTAAACAAATACTCTTTTTAGAAAACAATCTTGTATTCTTTTTCTTAAAGGAGATAATCCAAATTCTGGAAGCTTGAGGACCCACAAAACCTGGATGATCCTATATCAAAGGGAGATGAGGAAAAGATCATATCCGTGGTGCAAGAAGTGGAGGTTATGACAAACAACAGATTATAGATCTTGAAAATGATAATTGTTGAAATTGAGAAATAATTGAATAGATGTTTTGAATAGGAAAATGGATAAAGATGAAGAGTGGATTCCTAGGCTGAAAGGTCCAGCACGGAATTCTTACACAACCCATGCAGATGAAAATGATAAAGAAAAGTCAAGAGATACAGGTTTTCCACAAGGACAGAATAGAGAGAATGGAGTGCAGCGATGTTTGAAGGAACACAGCTGAGAATTTTCGAGGACCAACAAAAACATAGATCTTCAGATTGAAAGGCCTCACTAAACACGAGAGGCGAAATAAGAAGGAAAATGAAAATGCCTTCGGCATGCAGTAGGGAAATTGCAGAATACCAAGGGTGGGGAGAAAAGTTCCAAAAGTGACCAGGGAAGAAGCAGATTCCCTAAAAAGAACGAGAATCAAGTTGACATTTGACATCTCATCCAGTAGCACTGGAGGCCAGAAGAAAATGGAGCGCTCATTCCCTTCAAAAATTGAAAGGAAAAAAAATGGAACCTAAAATTTTCTATTCAGGGGAAATACCAGTCAAATATAAGGGCAGAAAATAATGACGTTTTTAAGCATCCAAGGACTCAGAAAGATTACCACCCACATCCCCTTCCTGAGAGGTGTACACCCTCCTCTCTGAAAGCATATTTCTCCAGCATGAAGAAAAATTAATCCAGAAGACCACAACGAAATACAAGAATTAATGGTGACTTAAATATTTTCGGTAAAATGTGGTATGATCTAAATAAGTACTGATTGTAATTTTTTTTTTAATTGGAATTAATGTGCCAAATGATATCAAATTGGAAAGTTTGAGTAGAGCAAAGCATAAGTGTGGCTAAGGTCCTGTTTTGATGAGGAAATATAGATACTGGGTGGTTCTAGATATTAGAAAAAGGGAAGTTTGAGTAGGTGCATGGTTGCTTTAAGCATAACTCTTAGTAACAGAGTACATGCATTTTAAAGCAGTGGAGGTGGAAAAATTAAGCAAAGCAAATGAAATCAATCTCAATGAATGGAAATGAGGAAATCGGGAAAAGGGAGGGGGAAATGATGATAAAGGAGAAGCATTGTCAATAAAAAGAATGGAATAAGATGGCAAATAGAGGTCTAAACATGGACAATCACAGTTAAGTGTGAACTTACTGAATGTTATATATATGAAAATGTTATATATGAAAAGGTTATACATATAAAAACTGCACAGAAAACAATACCATATGTAGATATATATGTGTGTGTGTTAAAGCAGCAGTCAAAGGGCAGCCCACTAAACCCATGATATTGATTCTATTTGGAGAGAGGGATGATTGGGGTTGGTGGTAATGATTAAATGAGATGATTACTTTTAAGGTTTATTTCTTAAAGAATAAAATAGACAGGAAACAAACTTGACTGAATAGTAACAGTTGTTAATAGCGGATGGTGTGAGTATGGAAGTTTGTCAAATTAATCCTTTACGGCTCTGTATTCTTTTAAATTTCTCCAAAATAGTTTATAAAACTAGGGAGGACAACAAGGGAAGGAGGAGAGGAGGACAGGAGATGGCGGGGAGAGGAGGACTCTGACAGCCAAGGAGAAATCAAATCTTTTCCCTGGCAGTAGAATAGAGAGAGAAACAGAGAGACAGACAGACAGATGAGGTGGGTATGTTGGCAGGCATGGTCAGGGTGAGGTCAGAGGCACAGCGAGCTTGCACAATGGAGGCATAATCATCAATCAGAGGCCACTGCCAGATTTCCTAGAATAAAAATCACCACTCACCGCTCCACCCTAACAAGCACACTCTCAACTTGTTAGAAGAACTCGATTTTTAAAATGTCTTCCCTAGCTTTTGTAAAAAGAAATCAATATTAACTGAAAAACAAGGAACGCTTTTCTGCAAGCTATAGCTACCTTTTGATTCTATTTCCTTTCTTGGTGTTGCAATTCTTTGCTGACTCTTTCTCTGGCTCCTGGTGCTTCATTTGCTACCTTTCAAAAGTAATGGCCCTTTTGTTGCCCAAAGAAAGAAAACTAAATGCAGACCTGAGCACCCAGCTGCGGTCTGGGAGCTAAAACACTGTTTGAAATCTTTTTGGGCACAAGTTCTAAAGTGCCTACTCCATTCCTTGAGGACTCAAGAGTTGTTACTTTTTCTCTCTTTTTCCGTTTCTCAGTCTTAGTGTTGATTAAGAAGTATGAAATAGTGCACATCCCTGTATGAGTTTTACATATTGACTCACAGATTGTTTTTTGCAGAATATTCTGTAGGTTTTTCTTTCCCTGGCTTTTTGAGGAAGGTGAAGGTAGTACCTAAATTATAAAGGTTGAACAAAAATATTTTGGGAAAAACACAGTCACTGTATTGGAAGACGCCTGCACAGGGCATCCCTCCACAATTCTAGATCACGAAACTCAGAAAGATATTATAAATGTTCTCCATGGAATAAAAGATACCATTTACCAAGCTGACTGATAAAATTTATTAAATAGTATTTTAATGTTCCAGAGGGGTTAGTGCATCTTCTATCAGTAACTTTCTTCTAATTCAGATGGAAATGAGGCTAATAGAATCCAATGTCCAGTACAATGTCTGGCACATAACAGGTAGCCAATAATTATTTTTGAATAAACAAACAATTGAATGAATAAATATGGGAGAAAATTTAAAAGGATGACGGATTCACGCAGCAATGATGATAGCTGTACATGCTTCCAGATAGCTATAGTCACTTGTAAGAATAAAGAGCTGTCCATCGGTTCTAAGGACAGTAGCCAGGAAATCAAATATCAATGCCTAAAAATTGAAATGTTGCTCTAGTAAAACACTATCATTTGTAGTTCAGTATAATTGTTTCATATTTGCAGATAGACGCATGAGGGTTGGGGATAAAGGTAGACTGTTTTCCAACATCACTTCTTTAGGAAAGATCTCATTTGTCAAGCATTTCTTATCTTAGATTTGAAATTGTTTAATGACTTTCTGGGATGGATTTGTTGCTAAATGAATTTATTTGGCCTTTAAAACTCAAGTGAATGGAAACAACTGCAAATGACAGAATGCTAAATTCAGGTTGTAGTTAATGTTGTTAAATAACCTGCATTTTATTTTTTTTTAAATCAATAGTTTTAAACATGTGATAATAGCACTAAAAGTACACTAAATGAAATGTAGCACAGTTGATTTCATTATTTGTGATAGTTATGGTCTATAAAGTTGCCACAACTAGTGAGCTAGTGTACTTGTGAATACTGAACCATTATCCCCAGGGGAAATACAGGATTCAGTTCCTGCAAGGCTCTGATTACCACATTTAACCAATAAATTCACGTTATATCTTTTGTTTCCTCCTTAAATCTGCATACAATGATTCTCTAGGAAGTTCTTTGTTTCACCAGCCTTTTAGAGACTGCCTCCATTTAACCCCATCTGGAAACAGTATCATTGCCTTCAGTACATTTCAGAGCAAATTCAAAGAAAGCCTTGGAACATAAATCTAAGCAAGTTTACTCATAAATTGCATTGGGGGAGCAGATAATTGGAGCTCATTAAATAAGATAGCGATTCGTTTACATTGAACTCACAGCTAATAGCACTGTAACGCATGTCTAAAGAAGATTATCAAACACACACATGGGTACATCACAGCCTTCTTGCACTTAGGAACACTAGACAGCACTTCAGCACTACACTTGGGGACCACTTTAAATAACAAAATCACAAAGGAAAAAAAGCACAAAAATGCAAAATATGTAGCAATAAATATACCATGAAAAGGATATTTCTTTTTGGTTTTCTGTTTTGTTTTTTTTACCGGGAGGTCCCGGGGATCGAACTCGGGTCCCTCCAGATGGGAGACGGATGCCCAACCATTTGAGCCCCATCTGTCCCCCAAAAGGATATTTCTTTATACTATGAGAGCCGAAACAAGAAGGCAGAGCATTACCTCTGCTGGGAACACGCAGGTGACTCAGATTTTTTGCTGATCTTCTCATGTCCACAAATGATCATAAATTTCTGCAAATATTGACTTTGGAGTTACAAATAAATTTTAGCAAGTAGGTGAATTCACAAATGCAGAATCCGTGAATAAAGAGCAACTGTATAAATAAAAATTATGGTACGGCATAAGGATAGTTATATAGATCAGTGGAATAGAATTGAGAATCCAGAAATCAACTGATTTTTGACAAAGAGGCTGTCTTGGTTTCCTAGGGCTTCCATAACCAAGTACCACAAACTGGGTGCTTTAAAACAACAGAAATCTATTGTCTCACAGTTTTGGAGGCTAGAAGTCTGAAGTCAAGTTGTTGGCAGGGCTATGCTTCCTCTGAAGTCTATAAGGAAGAATTGTTCCCTACCTCTCTCCTAGCTTATGATGATGACCAGCAATCCTTGGCATTCCTTGCCCTGTGCCATAACTCAATCTCTACCTCCATTGTTCATTGGCTGTCTTCTCTCCTTGTGTTTCTCTGCCCCTTCTTATAAGGATACCAATCATATTGGATTAAGGGTCCACCCTGCTCCAGTATGACTTCATTTTAACTTGCCTAATTCCATCTACAACTACCCTATTTCCAAAAAAAAAGGTCACATTCTCAGGTATTGGGGATTAGGACTTTGAGATATCTCTTTGGGGAATTCAACTCACAATAGGGGACAGGCAATTCAATGAGGGAAAGAATCATTTTTCAACCAATGGTAGTGGGACAACTGAATATCCACATGCAAAAGAATGAGGATGGATCCATACTTCAAACCATAAGTGAAAAATAACTCAAAATAGATAATAGGACTAAACATAAGAGCTAAAACTATAAAACTCTTAGATGAAAACATAGGATTAAGCCTTTGTCAACATAGATAAATTGGATTTCATTAAAATTAAAAAGATACTATAAAAAATGAAAAGATAACCCACAGCATGGAAGAAAATACTTCTCAATTATATATGTGATAAGGGTTTACTATCCAGAATACAAAGCACATAAAGAACTCCTACAACTCAACAACAAAAAGACAAGAACCCTATTAACAATGGGCAAAAGATTTGAACAGATATTTCTCCAAAAAAAGATATTCAAATGGTCCATAAGCATATGAACCATTGCTCAACATCAGTAGTCATTAGAGATATGAAAATTAAAACCTCAATGTCATACTACTTCACATCAACTGGGATGGCTATAATCAAAGAAATGGAAAACAGCAAGTGTTGGTAAGGATTTGGAAAACCATCAGGCATTGCTGGTGGCAATGTAAAATGGTGCAGATGCTGTGGAAAACAATTTGGTGATTGTTCAAAAAGTTAAACATAGAACTACCATATGACTTGGCATTTCCACTTCTAGATATACATCCAAAAGAATTGAAAAAAGGGACTCAAAATATTAGGATGTCAATGTTTATAGCAGCATTATTCACAATAGCCAAAATGTAGAAATAACCCAAGTATCCATTAACAGACGAATGGATAAACAAAATGTAGCATATTGAGACAACGGAATTTATTCAGCCATAAAAGGAATCAAGTTGCTCTCTCCTCCTCCCAGGCTTTCTGCTTCTATCCGAAGTATCTGAGGCTCCCCTAGACTTTGGTCATCCTACTTGGTCCCTTGGCATCCATCTCCATATCGCTCGTCCTCCGTCTTTCAGGAGGGAATTGAACAGAGTTGCCGGGTCCCTAGAGAAACCAAATTTCAGAATTCTCCTGCAGAAGTCTGTCCTTTGTTACTGCGGGAGAAGGTGGAGCTACGTGAGGCCCCAGGGAGTCCCGTATTGAGG
The DNA here is from genome assembly GCA_029593785.1 of Cabassous unicinctus. Taxonomy (NCBI): domain Eukaryota; kingdom Metazoa; phylum Chordata; class Mammalia; order Cingulata; family Chlamyphoridae; genus Cabassous; species Cabassous unicinctus. The sequence goes on along the minus strand of JAQZBX010064562.1, from coordinate 6,276 downwards.
GTGGGGCGCACCGATGCTGCGCCCCGGCTTCTACAGCAGCCAGGAGCTCCTCTCGCCGCTGCCTGGCTCCGCAAGTCCATAAGAATTCAGAGCTCGAGGGCGCCCCACGCCGGGAAGACCACCTGAATGGCCACTCTTTTTATGGTCTTCACCCAGTTCCTAGAGCTTTATGCTGCGCGCTCGAGAGTGCAGGATGAACGTCCACAGCTGTGGGCACCTCTGCGCTGGTGGCTGGGCACACAAAGGCACCCTGGGGGACTGCGCTTCGCTGGCGGTGATTTCTCCTTTTACCTTTTCATTTCCCTCAAGTTTGGGGCAATAAACAATTAAAAAAAAAAAACAAAAAGGAGTGAAGTGCTGATACATGCTACAATATGGATGAACCTTGAAAACATTGTGCTAAGTGAAATAAACCAGGCACCATGGGACATTGTGGTATGACTACATTTATGTAAAATATCTAGAATATGCAAATTCATAGAGACAGAAAGTAGATAAGAGGTACCAGGGGTTGGAGAGGGAAAGATGGAGAGTTGTTTAATGTGTACAGAGTTTCTGTTTTGGGTGATGAAAAGTTTTGAAAAGAAATAATGGTAATGGCTACAACATTGTGAATGTAATTAATGCCATAGAATTAGACACTTTAAAAAAAAATGGTTAAAATGGCAAATTCCATGCTATAAATATTTTAATACAACTGAAAAAACAGATTAAAAAAAAAAAAAAGATCAGCTATCTGGCCTCCAGGAGTTTATTAGCCAAATAAATGTAAATGTGAAACGGTGATAAATGCCCCCAAAACAGATACACAGGGGTGTAGGAATAATAGGAAGATTTGGCACAACCATGGCAATTAGGGAACTCTGTTTTTTCCTGAACAAGCAGCACTGAGCTGAGGTCTCAGTGCTAAAGAATAAGGATTTGCCTTTGCTGAAGAATAAGGGAAATGTGTTTCTGGTAGAAGACATGGCACAAGGAGGCCCCAGTGGGAGTGTGAAGGGTAGAGCATGGGGCAGACAGAAGACGACGAAGCGTGGGACAAGCTGAAACGTAAAGAGAAGTCACCTTCTGCAGACCTTTTGTTTTTTTAAAGACACTTAGATAATACAAATGTCACATAAAAAATATAGGGGATTCCCATATGCCCACTCCCCACACCTCCCACATTTTCCCACATTAACAACATCCATTATTAATGAGGTACATTCATTGCAATTGATGAACACATTTTGGAGCATTGCCTCTAAGCATGGATTAAAGTTTACATCGTAGTTTACACTCTCTCCCATCCAGTTCTGTAGGTTATGGCAAGATTTGTAATGGCCTGTATCTGTCATTGCATTGACGTTTTAAAGGCCAGGTTAACACTAAATCTTCAGAGTATCAGGAAGTCACCGAAGAGTTTTATGCAAGGGGGTTAATATAATCCCAGGTCACTTTGAAAAGATCACTCTGCCTTTTAACTCCTTCTGCTGACCACAGTGAGCACCACGGTCCCCTCAACTGCCCCATCACAAGCAGCACCAGGAGCAGCAGTGGAAGGAGGTGGTGGCTGGGGAGGCAGGTGAACAACTTCTCACGGTATTTTTTTGTTAGTTCCTTCTCAACACCAACATCCTTTTGAATAACCTTTGAGGATATTATACTTATTTTAAGTCTTTTCCTGCTTGCTCTGTTAGCTTTGTTTCTTTAGGTGCTGGTTCTTTTTATTGCATTTTTTTCCCTCTTTCATGGTATATGTTTCCTCCAATATATGGTGATTCTTGGTTCTGTCCTTCTTTGTGTTGGAGGATCCTTATTCGTTGGTTTGTGCATGCAGCTTGCTCACAATGACTATAAAGGAGAAGGCAATAGTATCCTAATATTAGAAAAAGTATGTTAGTAGGCTGCTTTCAGGGGTTCATGAGATACCAGCCCACTTGCCTGCATCTCCATCCCCAGAACCCACAATGTCTACTTTATCCTGAGAGCAAATGTGACTGATGTCTACTGCTCAGCCAAGCAGACAACTGACCCAGTTGCTCTAAGTGCAGCTCCCTAATGAATCACGCCAGAGAATGTCCCAGGGGCCTCTCCTTGTGCCTTTTACCACCCTAGGACACACTCTCCACTTTTACCCATGTTGGATAAGGTTTCCTGCAGACTTATTTCTTTACAGATTTGACCTTGTCTGCTTTCTCACTCTTTGTTTCTAGTACACTGATGGCGCTCTTTCTTACCTTCCAGTGCATTGATAGGTTTTTTTTTTTAAAGATTTGTTTATTTATTCCACCACCCCCCCCCCCATTGTCTGTACTCGCTGTCTGCTTGTCTTCTCTTTAGGAGGCACCGGGAACCAAACCTGGGATGTCCCATGTGGGAGAGAGGCACCCGATCACCCGAGCCACCTCAGCTCCCCATTGATAGGTTTTTAAAGTACATCTTTATTTTCTTTGATCATTCCAAGACATTTTGATTGAAAGGGGAGGTAGATAACATAATAAACATAATTTGATTTTCCCTTGATGTAGGAAAAAGTTTAGAATATCACCATTATGAATATCATTGTATAGAGAGGTACATTCTGCAGTTAGTCAGGTGTCACCATCAAAAGAAAGTTCTGCTAAAAACCACGAATTCCTATCATTCTTTCATAGACAAAATTTCTTTGCAATATTTAACATTTTCCATGCTAAAACTGTTCCTTCCATGTCGATGTACTGCAGAATGAAGGCTCACAACTGAGAAATTATACAATTGTTTGAGCAGATTCAAAATTATCTTTGGAGAAAAAAGAACAAGAATAAAACAAGACAACTAATTCTAATTGCATTAGCAACACACATATTAAAAGTCTTTCGTGCCATCAAGAAGGTAATTCAGTCTCTTAAAATACTTACACTAGAACAAATGTACCCTCTTCCCGTATGGTACCTAAAGCATTTTGTCTTATAATTAGCATAAATTAATAGCTACATTCTAAGGGATTATGAGGAGGGTGACCATATAATTTATTATTCAAATGAGAACTCTTTGAGATTGAAAGCGGGCCTCTTAATTATCCCCAGAATGGCATAAACCAGGACTTACCCAGACAGATCAGGATGTATGTACACCCTAAACATGACTCAGCACCTTTCAAACATGTGATAAGAGAGTCTAATGTGCATTGTTACCAGCTCATGCTTTCCAATTCCCTTTTCATCACTGTAATCAGGTAGATAAATGGGCAGCAAATGTTTTTACACAGGGCAAAATCATTTTCGTGAACTATTTTTAAAGTTGATATGAAAGACTTAAATAAAAGAATGTCAAATGAGAAAACTGACAGTTTAACCATATCTGAGCATTGCAATGTGGGGGTAGCTTATTTTCATTTCTTTGTAGTAATATAAGAGTTTAGAGTTCTTATCTCATTCCATCATTGAAATAAATTAATCAAGATAACTGTCATTACATTTCCAATTTATTGAACAAGGAAAACAATGTGCAGAAAAGTAAACTGTTTTTTAAAAATAATCTGATGGGAAAATCTATATTACTACTGTGCTTATTTTTATTTTTCAATGAGTTAGAATATATATTTTTTCTTCATATTAATTGGTCCTTTGTATCTCTTCTTTTGTGAATTGCCTATTAATGTTCTTTGCCCATTTTTTTCTATTAGGGTGTTAATTTTTCTTATTCTTTTCTCTGATGTTTATTTTTTAAATCAGAGTAATAAATATATCTATTTAAAAAGCCTAATAGTCCTATAAAGACTACAGGGAAAAAACAGCAGTACCCTGTCCTACAATTCTTTTGACCCTTTTAGCTATTTCTTCTGAATAATATTTCTAAATAATATTCTTTAATTTCTACTTCTTGCTTGATCGTTAAAGATATATACTGATTTTCTTGGCTGGAGGATAAAAATTCAGTACTCTTACAAAACACTGCCCACCTCACCCACACATATGAACCATTCTCCTAACACACCTGCATTACACTTTTTGGTTAAATTGATATTTATTATTTTTATTGTTATGCCTAACAATATAGTATAATTATATCTCTCTTCTTGTACAACCTCTCGTTCTTCCAGGAGTTAGTAACTGGCCCATTTGCTCATTTGCTTCATTTTCTGGGTTTTATTACATATTCTTCCCAAACTCTCTGATGGAGCAGAGAACTCCTCTCAATGTGGCCAAACTCATTGGGTCATCTACTGATTCCATTTATGCCCCTTGGCAACAACTCTCTTATAGCTTTCTATCTGCCTGCCTGAATCTGGCCTATGTAGTCTTCAGGCCTCCGGTACAACTGCTGCCATATTGGGCTTACTCTCCGCCATCACACTGTAAGTTCTCTTCCTCTCTACTGTGTTGGCTTCCTGGTTTCCCAGACCCCATATCTTTTTCTTGGTTTTCACCATCATTTCTAGTTTGAATGTTGCATATCCTTTCGTAGCATCCTGAGAACATTCACAAAAGATAAACTTATGAAACTTTGCATGGTTTTATTTTGCTCTCACTATGGATTAATAGTTTAGTTGGATATAGAATTTGGGTGTGGAAATCGATTTCCCTCAGAATTATGAAGGCTTTGCTCTATTTTCTTTTAGCTTCTAATGTTGCTGTTGGTATGTTCAATGCCATGTTGATTCCTCATTCTTTGAACGGTTTGTTCCTTTCTTTATGGAAGCGTTTAAAATCTTGCGTAAGTCAGGGTACTGTCAAGAAAAAAGAAGTCATTGTAAGTATTCTGCGTACAAGGAATTTGATATAGAATGAGGAACTTTCATAATTATTGGAAGAGCTGAAGAAGCAAAGGTCACAGGAACTATTTCCAAAAATCAGAGTTCATGCTAAATATCTCAGTCTGAAGTGCTGAGTTGGATGGGTCTCAAAAGCTGACTGATATTCTTAAGAATCTCTGAGAAACTTCCATAAATCTTATCAGAATTCAGTGATGAAGAGGATATTACTCAAGAGCTCACCAGGAAGTCACTATAAATCTCTTGTCTAACCACACATTTGGTTGCAACAGACTCACTTCCATCTTCCAAATCTCATTCAAGGTCCTCGTGCTGACATACCCAAAACCACATAGGAAAAGGGATTCTGGAAAATATAGTTCTCAGCCTTAAAAAAATGAGGGATGAGGTCCAGCACAGTCCACCCCTTTGCCAGTTCAGCATCCAAACACCCCTCTTTAACATTTAACTTCCAAATAAAGGTATTAACATAATGCTTTCACATTATAAGAATCAACTATCCTTACAACCAAACCTAAAAGAAGAAACTCAAAGCTCCACTTTATCTCTGAATAAATATTACTTTAACTTCTAGTTCTAAATCCCTTTTTCTATCCTATAGCTTAATACTGAGAAATAGAAGTAACCATGATTTACACATTAATACTATCAGATGGTATGGAAATAGGAGGAGAAAAAGAAAATATCAGTTCATACAAATACATCCATATCTAAGCAAGACAGAAAAAATTTACTACAGTGCTTGTCTCTGCAACTAATCATATGACCATGATTAGTATTCATATTTCTCTTCTCTTATCACCCATTCTTTGTTCCATTTGTCTCTGGCAAGCACCTCAGCCAGTCACTTTTTAGGTAGGTGGGTGGGAAGGCCTGGTAGGGTAAGCTAAATTTTTATTCTTGACCTTTTGTCATAAATGGTCCTGCCTGTTTTAGGTCGCTATCGTTTTCTCTAACTTTTATCACAGAGTATGGGAGTAGGAAGAGGCTACCAAGAAAATCTGCTGGTCCCAGCTATTCGTTTTTGCCCCCATTGTGTAGCAGCAAACCAATTTACCCTTGATAATCAAAATCAATTGCCCCACCCAGTGGAGTAACCCTCTTATTTGCTTGACAAAGTAGCCAGATAATGTCAGCTTCCAGTTCAGTGGAACCATCATATCTCCTGGTAAAAGTATTTCTCACCCTGAGAACTAAGGCTTCTAAACTAGTAGGGCCCAATGCTGTGGGATGGAAAGCCAAAATTTTGCTAGTAGATCACTGATGTAACAGTAAAAGGAGATACTCCCATTTTCACCGCTTGATGCCCCAAATTGTTTATTATTGCTATGGGAAAAACTGCATAATAAATTAATCACTGGTTCAGAGCATATCCTCCATCTCATAAGACATTATGCCAGCTCCATCCAGCTGGCACTGTAACTGAATCTCCAAAAGTCCATTCTACCATTCTACCAAGCTTCAGGATGATGGGACACATGGGAAGAACAGTGACTTTCAAATAAAGGTATTAACATCATGCTTTCCCAAGCCCATTGCTA
>JAQZBX010064561.1:0-16457 GCA_029593785.1 Cabassous unicinctus | reverse complement strand
TATGGGGTTTGTATTATTTTTGTAACTGTCCTGTAAGTTTGAAAGTATTTCAAAATAAACTATATATATATATATACACATACACATACACTGGAGACTATAGACTGAACATAGAGTACTAAAAGAAGGTAAACCGATTAAAGGATTCCTTTGCACAAGAGAAGAAAAGCGATGAGAACCAGAACTTGGCATAAATGGGAATGGAAGAAAGGAGAAGCTGATTTGGAAAGACACTTAGGAATAAGAACCCACAGGGCCTAAGATTGTAGAAGAGGTGACAACCGAGAAGGAACATAGGATATGAAGTCAAGAATGGGCGTACGCTTCTTAGAAACAGGGAAATGCGTGTCCAGTATTGTGGGAATCTGACCCATAATCTCATTTCAGACAGGGGGAAACTGAAGCTTCAAAAAGAATTTAAGGCGAGCCAGGGACAGAGAAGGGACTCTGGGCTGCTTCCCAGAGACAGAGCCTGAAGTTACAGCGGCCGCTGGAGCTGAATCGGCTTCTGAGCCTGACTCAGGTATCCGAACCTCTCATCCAGCACTGCGGGTTCATGGCAGGGACCTGAGGGGCCTAGACCCCCGGCAGACCTGGAAGCTACAAGATTTCCTCCCTCCCCGTCTCCGCCCTCACTCACCAGTCCCGCGGCGACAGCACCTCTCTACTTCTAAGACCGCGCCACCAGGTCCCCACGCGGAGACCAGTCAACCCACAACCTAAGGCTGCGCCTCCGGAAGTGTGGGCGGGCTCAATGACCTACTTCCGTTACTCTACTGAGTCCCGCAGAGCAGAGGAGGGAATTTGGAGGCAGGAAACGGAAGGGCGGGACTTCGAGCCGCAGCCAATCGACCCAGAGGGCTGAATCGCAGTAGCGTCTGAGCGCGTGCGGGGGAGGCGGCTGCTTCCGACCGAGCCGAGGGCCTGTTTTGTACGGTGAAGGACGCCGGCTTCGGAATTTGTGGCTTTGGCAAGGTGGGTGTAGAGGGGGAGCCAGTACTCAGTCCTCGCGCCCCCGCCTTCCGGGCCGGTCCAGAATATGACCAGTCCTGGTCCTGGAATTCCGCTAGGCTTTCTCTTTGGGAAAGAGGGTGATGGGGAATGAGAAAGAAATTAAAGCCGAGGGGACAGGCGGTAGCTGGGAAGCCTCGTGGAGAGGAGGACAGACGCTCCCAAAAGCCCTCACCGTCCCCGAAGGCCTGTAGATTGCATTGGAGAAAAATGAGGCCTGCCACGAAGGGAGTCCCCCAAGGTCACCCAGTGACGCAATATTGGACGAGAACTCGGGTTTCTGACCCCACCTCTGGCAGAATCAACCTCTTTTCCTCTGTATGCCAATTGCTGTTTGTTCCGTCTTAACTGTGCTTAGGAAGCTGGCCAGCCAGGCCTCCGTTTCCTGCTCTGCAGCCTTTGTCAAAGCGAGAGGGTGGCCCGGCCCTGCAGTTCGCCAGGCACACGTAGATTTTCAGCCTGTGTAAGTGTAAGATCAGCCGTAGGCCTTTTCTAAGAGGTAGCCAAAACAGAACCGTAAACCCCTTGAAGTGCAAGACGCTTTTTTTGGTACCTGAGCGGCAGTCACTCGTCTTTGCCTCCCTTACCTCGTGATATCACCATTCCAGGTAGGTACCCAGTTAGATGGAAGCACAGCAATATCGAGGACCAGAAAAAGTATCAAGGGCAGCTGGCCACTTTGGGCCTTTCCCGAAATGTCCATTTCACAGATGGGGAGAGGCATGGAAGGATTAATTATATTTCATAGTGGTTACCCACTTATTTAGAAACAAAGCATGGCCCTCCCCCCCAATCCCCTTTGTCTTTCCCACAGACCATTTAATAAAACTGTCACAGTTATAAATAAGTCAGGTCATTTTCTCCGTCATTAATATTTCTAAATTTAAGTCTGACTCAAAAGCAATTTTCAGTTAATTATTCCACAAAGGGAGCTCTAGCACAAGGGTTCCTTTTAATAAGTTTAATAAGTACCTTTAATAAGTTTTGTAAAATGAAACAGTTAATATTAAGCTGTATCACAAAGCTTTTTTTTAATATTTTCTTACTTGCACTGGACTGGCCAAGGTCTCTTACTACAGGCCCAAGGAAGTTTAGATTTCCTTCATTGCTCCAAGAACCTTCTCGAAACTGTTCAGAATTAAGGTCAATTTGTCTCAATTTTTCATTGCCAATTCTATGCATATGAATGCCTCTGAAGGCCTTTTAATGGGAAACAAGAGTAATGCCAGTTTCCATAGCAACGATTCCTCACAGATCTCCCCCTCTTCCATTTCATCAAGAGCCAGCTGAGCCACTGCCTACCGACCTCGACCGGACCTCGACCGGCTCGTCTATGTTGCCAATCGACTCGGCGTGGCGTCGGTCGTGGTAGATAGGCGGTCATACTTACGAGTTTTCGACTGTTCTGATGACCTTTTTAATATGTCTTTGCCATTTTTTATTACAAAAGAAATACATGCTTTTGTAGAGCACAGATACTATAAAAATAACTCCTCTTAAAAGTTTGCTATGTATTCTTCCAGATTATTTTTTTTAATATAGTTAAGACATATTTGGTTTTCTGTTACTGCAGTGGTTTTCATTATCTTATGGTTTTCAAACTTTAGCATGCATCAGAATCACCTACAGGGCTTATTAAAACATACTGCTGAGCCCAGCAGTTTCTGACTCAATAGGTATGGGCTGGGTGCTTGGAATTTGCATTTCTAATAAGTTTCCAGTGTTTACGCTGCTGGTGTAGAGACCATACTTTGTGAACCATTGATGTACTAATACAGTGCTCAGAAATAATTTTCTATATTTAACAATAGATGGGCATGTCTTTCCATGTCAGTTCATAAAGGTCTACTTACATTGTATTTTTCTTCTGATGAAAACCATCAATTATCCTATATTTATTCTATAGATGGACTTTGTTTTTTTTTCCAGTTTTTACTTTGTGTAACAGTATTTCTATGACATCCTTGAACCATATAATGTTGCTTCTACTTGGTAATATTTCTAAAGGGTAAATTCCTGGAGGAAAAAAAATGAACTTCCTACATGAAAGGGTATACTCATTTTCCAATTTGATGGATATTGCCAAATTGCATTTTAGGATGGTTTTACCAGTTTACACTATAGGCAACAGGGAGAGATTACCTCTTTTCCCACATTCTTAATAATACAGCTTATTACCATAAAGCAGGGGTTCTTAACCTTTTTTGTTCCACAGACCTCTTAAAAGTAGGGGTTGCAAGTTGAGCTATTTAGTTGGTGGTTACCCTTGCCAGAAAATTTGAAAATCGGCACAAGCTCCAACTTTCAATTAGTTTTAAAACTGATTAATGTAATGTACAGTGCACCATAGTGTGGATGGAGCCAGGAATGAAAATATTAGATCAGAGAGTGGTCTTGGTGACTGTGTTCTCTTCCTATGCTGAGTGATTTGACTTAACACTGGAGGGTTTGTGTAATAGCAACTAAGGTAAAGTCTCAAAGGGGACTCAGTAGAAAGTCCAAAAGTTTCTTTTGTCAGCAAGACTTTTTCTGCCATCTTTACTACTGTTGTGTTGGATGAAACATAAAAATTCATATGCAATAAGTTTTCAAGCTTCTGAAATAAATAAAAACTTATTTCCTCTTAAATTGCATTCAAACTCATTTATTATTGTTTTTTGTTTTGTTTTGTTTTGTTTTTTTTAAGATTGAAATCATGGCAGGTCCAGAAACTGATGCCCAGTTCCAGTTCACTGGTATTAAAAAATATTTCAACTCTTATACTCTTACAGGTAGAATGAATGTAAGTATTAATGATGCCTTTAAGCAGTTATATTTTAGAATAATATAAGTGCGACAGCAATTCTTTTGTTGTTTTCCTTTTTCAGTGTGTACTGGCCACATATGGGGGCATTGCTTTGCTTGTCCTATATTTCAAGTTAAAGTCGAAAAAAACTCCAGCTGTGAAAGCAACATAAATAGTAAGAAGTTGACATTTAAAAGTTTCTAACTTACAATCATTTTGATTTGGGGTTGTTTTTTTGTTTTGTTTCCTTTTTATTGCAAACATGAAAAATTAGAGAGAAAAATATTGCCCTGATCCCATTATCCTGACAATTTTTTAGTTTAGTTTTTTTTTTTTTTTAATGTATTTTGTTTGGTTTATAGTAATTATGATTATGTCTTATGACAGGTATATTCCCTTTATAATTTGTGTCCATGAGTTCATGGATATATGAACTATTTATTTCACAGACAAATCTGCTTAGAATTTCCTATTATGAATAACATTGCAGTGAACATTTTTGAGCTTGAAGTGTTTGTTCTCTTAAAAAAAATGCTTTTCCAAATGATTGTGGTGCACCCAGCTGTATAAGATAATTTGTGTCTCTTGGCTTTTTAGCGAGGTTGTATGTTTTTCCTATCTGTTCACCATTGTGGTTTCCTTTTTCTTTTTTTTTTTGAGGTACCAGGGACTGGGGATTGAACCTGGGATCTCATAAGCCATATCGGCTCCCCTGAGTTGCTTTTTTTTGGTTTTGCTTGTTGTTTTTGTTTTTCGGGAGGCACCGGGAACCGAACCCAGGACCTCTTATTGTATTTTTTCATCTTCTTACAGTTACCTCAACCCCCATTTGCCCATCCTTGAGTAAATATATCTGTTGGTAGTTGATGATATACAGAAAGCCCACATTCAGATCTTCATCTAATGTAGCTCTTCTTCACAGACAGGATATTTTTCTTCTGCTCTTAAAAGCTTTACCAATTCCAAAATCATTTACCTTATGGGACTGCATATCCCAGAATGCATTTGGCTCATGGCTTATTCCTGACAAACAGGTAGTGTTTTGCCGAGTATTCCATATCAGGTGTTGACTAACTTTGGGAGGGTGACAGTATCCCCACTGTAAAAATGGAGAAACTGTCTCAGATATTAAATAACAGATTAATATCTGTTTTCTACTATTTAAAATAGTTACTTCTATATTAGACTTTTGCAAGTAGTATGTATATACACTTAGGATCATAATGGCTTGTTGGCAGCTATTTTGTTAAAAGGAGTGTTAGGTTAAATTGTATTAAGCCAAGAGACACTAATTTTAACATTTTTCGGTTATTGACTCCTTTGAGAATCTGATGCAAATCTAGTAACACAAATTTTGCGTTCAATTTTAGGGAGTTCATGGATAGTCTTAGTCTAGTAATTATTGAATGTCTTAAAAAGAGTTGAATACATTTGTTTCTGAACTTTCTGCTTTGTTTATAGGATTCTAAACTATACCTCATCCAAGTACCAAATCTGATGCCTGCAGGAGCCTAATGTCAACTCGTCATGTGATACTCAATTTGTACAATAAATTATGAACCTGGAAAAGCTGGTTGTCTTTATTTACAAGATATCAAAAATATAAAAACTGTACAAAATGAAACAAAGGCAAATAAAACTGGCAGTGACTTGGTCTAAATCTTTTAGTTTCCCAAAGCAAGGCTCAGTACTGGAGGTAAGCAACTGAAATGTCTGTCTGACTTCAAGTGTACTAGGTTGTATGTAGCTATTTAGCTGAAGTAGAACATGGAAGCTAAGTTTCTTCACCTGATTTATGAAGTGTTTATGTGCACTCAAAAACCAGTAGATGTACTTTATCTAGCTCTTAGAAATTGTAGTTTACCCTACCCAGTTAACATATATTCCACTAATTGTGGACTAAGAAAAATGTTAGTGGGTTCTTTAACATAGTACTGGAGTGTCATTTAGTAACTACATTTTTTTACAACAGAAACGTACATGCTCTTAGAGTTCTTCAGCTAAAATTCAAGATGGTATTATATTACTCAGTTTGAATCTTGAAGCAGGATGAATTATTGAAATCAATTGATTTTTTTCCCCAAACGTAATAAATTAAAATAGCATTTGAACAGAAAATGCATAGTTTCCACACATCCAGAGCACCATAAATGTCCCTCCACAAACACAATACCTCTTATTCAACTAACGGAAATTAGTTAACTGTGGTTGCTATAGAAACGTGGGACTGTCCTGTTCAGATTTTCTAAGCAGCATACTTCCAGATCCTTATAGACAAAACATTCTTTGTAGCTTAAATATTAATCACTGAGGTATTTGCTTTTAGTCTCCCTTTTTTTTTTTAAACAGTAGCTTCCAAAAGGTCTTTAGTACCGATGGTTTATTGCGGACTATAAGCTCCTGCAGCTAGAACCAAGTTTCTTCGAGTAAAATGGAGATGTACAACTGGTGTTGATTTGGTCATATATGTTCCCAACAATAACTCCTGTGAATTCTCGGGTAAATTTATATGCCCAGTGGCTGTAGTAAAATCATCAGTCTCTAAATCTTCAAATGCTTTGACAGCATCCCACAACCGGACTGTATTATCCATTGAACCTAAGAGGAAGTCAAGGGAAACCATTTAGTAGTATCCATCACATTTAGGTTCTAACATTTTATCAAGTACACATAAGTATTTCTATTTCTGGTAAAAATCTAAACATGATTAACAATTCCTTCTAAAGGAATACTTCAAATAGTAATTTAATTTAACCTGAGAAGTCAATATATACGTAGGGTGATATTCTTTAGAATCATATGGCCAAAGGGAGGTAAAACCTAAGAGCAGGACTTAATTTTGCAATCAACACAAGGTATTTCTTTTTAGCATACTATTTACCCTTTACCAAAAGCCATCTCTAGTCATTTACCTGATGCCAAAATTTCACCATCTCTACTAAACCTAAGTGAACAGACGGTGTCAGTGTGGCCCTTTAATTCTCCAACCATCAAACCATGTCCAATATCCCAAAGGAGTACTCGGCCATCTGTTGCTCCTGTAGCCAGGAATCTCCCATTGGGAGAAAATGTCAAGGAATGAATTGGTCCCTAAAAAAGAAGTCCATGGAAATAAAGTACAATTAAGTATATCTAAGAATACAAGACAAAGTTAGGATTTTAAAGTTTAATGGTATGAATATTATCTTTAAAATGTACTGCTGCTTGTTAATTTAGGAAATTTATGTTGAAAATCTTGAATGCTGGAATAATGAAGATGAAAATCACCTTGTGTCCAGTGAAGATCCTTACACAGTTCCCATTCAGGACATCCCAAAGCCGTACAGTTCTGTCTGCAGAGCCCGTAGCAACATAATTAGAGTTTGGATGGAATCTGGTACAATTCACATCAGCAAGATGGCCAGCAAATATCCTTAAAGGCTGATAGTGGTCTGTAGCCCAGAGCCTTTTTTAGATGTTATTGAAAGAAAAAGATGGTAATTGGTAGTAACTATGAAATGCCAAAATTCTATCCAAACTAAATAGGGAAACATCCATGTGAAATGTTGGCTCCAAATGGATACTCCCTCACTAGAAAACTGAGGGAAAGAATTTGGAATGATTGGGACTAAATAAATAGTAAGAAAAACTAAGAGTTGATGTGGTACAAAAGTGTTTAAATTCTTTAATTCCCTGTATGTACTCTCCTCTTCCACCCCAACTCAGTCTAAACCATAGAAAAGTATTTTTCCTTAGTTTTGGTCACGGCATAGTTTCTAACTTCATCTGAAACTTAAGCAGATGACAGGGAAACAAACATGTAGGATACAAGGTTAAGTATCTGTGTTGGGGAGGGGAAGTTACACATGGTAAAAAGCTATCTTGAGACAGAAAAGTGAGATTCTTGATACAGACATAACTGCAAACAGTAATATTCCTGTCCCAAATTCATTTTCAAATATGAAACCCTAAATGCTTTGAGCAATGGGGCAGTTAAAGAAAATTGAAAATGAATATCCTTGCTTATGTAACCCTGACTGATTTAACATTCTCAGGAAGTTGGTCCCTGAATAAAAGTGAAAATGAGTTTGACTGGAATTTTGTAATTTCCAACAAGAGAACATTCTGATTATTGAATAAATCCAGTCATAAGATCACAGTATTCTTACCGAGCTACTCGGTCATGGCCTCCTGACACAAAATAATATCCGTATGGAGAAAACTGTGTGTCCCATACTGGATAGTTGTGTCCTTTATATCCCACCAAGCAAGTGAATGTTTGAAGACTCCACAATCTAACAGTGCCATCCTCTGAAGAGGAAAGTAGGTAGTTCCTGTGAGAAGAAAAAGTGATATATTTGATACCCAGAATAACTTGTGGTTAACTGCCCAGTTTCTCCATACATGTGAACATATTAAAAATAGCTAACTGACATGCTGCATCTCTTCTAATTTACACATGGAATTCACAGTAGATCTCAAGAGTTGAAAGTACTAACCAAACAAATTTTAGCCCTAACAGTATACATCTCCTGAGCACATAATGAGATTAGATTATGAAAAACTAAACTATGGTTTTTTAGGGGAAAAAATGCAGTTCTTAAAAATAACTCCTAGGGGCAATGACAAAAAGTATGGCCAGCCAAGTAAGGAAAACTGTAAAAGGCTCCTAAGAAATGTGATATGTCACTTACAATTGGAATACAGACTGTAAGGTTTACATCATTGTTAAATTCTTGAATTTGATAACTGTACTGAAGGTAATTACATAAGTGAATATCCTTGTTCTTAAGAAATGTGCATGGAAGTATTCAGTATTCAAGGAGCATAATGTATCAACCCACTCTCTCAAATGTTTAGAATAGAGATGGATGATTGGATGGATGGATGGATGGATGGATGGATGGATGGATGGATGGATGGAATGACACAGCAAGTGTGGCAAAACATTAAAAGTTGGTGGATATGGGTATCTGGAGTATGTTGGAATTCTCTGTATGGGTTTTATATTATTTTTGCAATTGTCCTGTAAGTTTGAAATTATTTCAAAGTAAGTTTTAAAAAAATTAAAAAGATGTCACTTAAAATGCAACAATTTTTTACCCTAAAATAGAAATGCTATTTTCCTATCCTGTGTGAATTGTGTATGAATTTTAAAAATGTCTTTTTCCCAAAAAAGCTAGACATGCTAATAATATTTTACCTTTTTTAGAGACAGCTACAAAAGTTGAACTATTCAAAAAGGTTTATGGTTGCCACTGTACTCCAAGTAAAAATGTATCATCTGGCTAAAATTTATCAAAGAATAAAAAAATCTCATTTCTCAAAGTTTCAATAACATGAAAACCTTAATGGCCAAAAGCTATTACCTATCCAAGTAAGATACAAGATGGTATTCTGAATACAAAATACCCTCCCCCTCCCCACATTGCTACAGGGAATGTCAGGAAAAATAGGCAAAAACTTATTTGTGGGTTTCAAATTCCCTTTTCAGTATCCTATTAGTTCTTTTGATTATAGAAAGATAAATCTTCAATTAATAGCTAATTACCCTTTAATATCTGCTAATCAGGTATCTGTCTTAAATTTGGGGATGATGGAAAACAGTAGTAGCCACAAGACACAAGGCAGAAATCCAAAGATACAATTCAACTCCTATCAGGGGGTTATGCAAAATGTTGTTTACCCATTGGGTAAAAATTTCTAAAACTAGTAAAATTTGAAGCTGTGCACCTTGCATATAAATTCAGGTATACATTTAAATTGCTATTTTGTACACCAGTATCCCAAGACGAATTAGCAAATGGCAACATTTTAAAAGATAATGAATGATAGGGAACCATGAGATTTTTATAATAGATCTTTTTCTAACATTTGTATAATGTTTCCAGTAATTACCTTTTACAGAATCTCAACATAATGCAGAAGTATTTAGTATTTACTGTTTGTATTTTACCTATCCGGACTGAAGCTGGCTCCATAGACAGGCCCACTGTGACCATACAAAATCTTCAACTCACTTGCTGTTTTCTCATCCATGATTCTTTCTAAGACATCATCTGATTCTTTGTCGATGAGGCTAAGATCTAAAATGATTGAGAAATATTGATTTGTAAAGTTAAACTCGTCAAAATAGTTTCAGGAGAGGAACTAACGTTTAAACAGTTTCTAATCCCTCTAAATTAGGTGACATTTATCCCAGTTTTAAGGAGAGAAAACTGAGGTTAAGAACAATTAATAATATGCCAAAGTACACATAGCTAATCAGTGTTGGAATTAGGACTGAAACTCAAGTTTGTGCACTATTTCGCAATGTTTCACACAAATGAAAACTGGAAATATTAAATTATTTTAAATGCATTTTAAAAAAATAATAGGGGAGCAGATGTGGCTCAGGTGATTGGGCACTCGCCTCCCACACGGGAGATCCTGGGTTCAGTTCCCAGTGCCTCCTACAGAAGATGAGCAGACACAGCAAACAAACAGACAAGGGAGCCATCTTGGGAGGGGAATAAAAAAAATAAATAAATCTTTAACAGAAAGCACTCTCCCACTACTTTATAGGTTTTTGAAAATTCATAAGCAGACAATCATAAAATGTTAATTTTTAACCTTAAGAAATGTTCTAGCCTAACTGCCTCATTCTACAGTTGAGAAAACTAAGGCCCATGGAAATTAATCTAGTCTAGTACCCTAGTATCTCGACTACCATTCAAATGCACTTTTCACTGTTGGGAATGTTAGCATCTTGAGTTAAAGTGAAATCAAGTGAATTTCTGCTATGATCACAATCTCTTTTGAATATTCCATGGAATCAAGACTGGTAACAATTCATCCAAAGTGTATGCTTTATTAATATGTATCAATAAAATTGATTTGTTAAAAAAAAACAAACACTGGTACAGATTAATGATGAGTGAATGTTTACATGTTTACACCCTGACAGGTCATCTCAGTTACCTGTTGCTTGTTTCACACTACGAAGCTTTTTGGGTGTCACAGACCACACTCTGACAGTTGAATCTGCAAAGCCTCCAGCAATCAGACTAGAATCATCAGTGACATCCACTGCAGTGAGGCCCTACCAATTAAAAAAAAAAGTTTTATATTAAACAGTACTGTTTTGGGGGAAAAAAATGACAATCAGTTTTGAGAATACATAATGACCACTATTTTTCTTATATAAAAGATCATTTGAAATTCATTCCCCCATGAATTTTTAGGTTAAAAACTCACTGTCTGAAAGCAATTACTTTGAAAACATGTCATTATTTACCCTTTTTTCCCCTCCAAATTTGGAATGCCAAGTTAGGAAACAAATATTAATCATTTTTTCACTTTCTTAAATATTCCTCACAGCCTATTACACAGTCTATAAAGACATGTAAAATTCTTAATGTAAAAATCATGACATTTATGAAAATACTTAAACCAAGTTCAACAGAAATGAATCACACAGTCTGCTCCTTCTCTAAAGCTCCTTCTCTAAAGCTCCTTCTCTTGTTCAATGGAACAAGGGTGGAATATAAACAAGATTTTGGTGCCTGCAAGTTGCTAAAGGTCTTTTAAACATTGTCTTCTATCTATTCTGAGTAGCATCCAATTCCTTTCCTAACTGCTGTCTTTAAATTATATCTAGAGTTTAAATAACAAAACTATATTTTAGTTAACACATTGAAGTTTCTTTTGATGATAAATCACCATTTTACATACCTCTCCAGGGCAAAAATTGCCCAATTATTTTACCCACCTGGTAAGCATTGAGGAATGTATAGAAACAGATGGAGGGTAAGCAGTCTGGACCGAGGCGCACTCGTTTGGTGGTTTCTTTCATATTCATTATCTTATCCAACTTATCTGAATCTTTCAACTCGGGAAGAGGGATTCTGTGAAAGATACACGGATTGGAAATTACCCTTTCAGTATTAACAAACTTGAACCCTCTATAACATTTCATCTTATATTCTAGGTTTTTTTCTCTCACCTGTTTTGAGGTGGAGCATTGGGATCTTGTTTTTTGCTTTTGGATCCAATACTATCTTTTTTGGGCTTCTTCTTTTTAGGTTTTCCTTCTTCATTTTCTCCTTCTTCATCCTCATCATCCAAGGGCACCTCAATTTCTGGTTCTTTTAATAAACCAAAAAATACCTGCAAGTCAAAAGAGTCAACATTTTTCAAATTAATTTTTGCAAAAATAGACCCTTTTCACAACTTGATAGGATGAATCCCAATTACAAAAAAAGTAATTTATACCCTGTGGCAGATTCTGTAGTTGTCTACCAATAGCCTTTCTCCCCTTTTTCCTTACCAACAGAACCCTGATTTTGTTGGAGCAGCAATATGTTGCATTAAATTTTTTTCTGTCCCAGGCTCCCTTGCAGCTAGGAATGATCATATAATTCTAACCAATAGATGTACACAGAAATATACTGGATAGAGTTTTAGAGAAAAATATTGTTTTCATGATAAAAAGGGAGAGATTCGGCAAGGATATGCTCTTTGTCCTCACCCTTATTCCTTCCTAGAATGCAGTTACAATGCTGGAGCTGCAACAGCCATCTTGTGAGCACGAAGAAGAAAGCCATATTCTAAAGACAGTGAAGCAGAAATGTAATAGGAGCCAGGGTACTTGGTAGCATTGTAGACCCTCTGCACCAATCCCGGAGGGCCTTCCTCTGGACTCCATTTTATGTGAGAAAAAATCCCTTGTTTTCAGCCACTGTAGTCAGGGTTCTGTTAAATGCAATCATTCTCCATCCTCACAAACATATACTTCATCCTTAGAACATGAAACTTAGTCTTGCCACAATAGTAATACAGTATAAAATTACTTCCAAACTAGCTACAAGAAGAATGTGTAAATTATGTAGATGGAAATGCTACAGTTTTTCATAATCTGCATTATATAGTTCTTAGGTTTATTCCCATACCTTTGATTTGTTTGCCTCTCGTTTAGCCTCTCCTGCCAAACTTCCCACCATCGCATCTATCTGTTGCTTACTACGCGGCATCCCATCAAAGATGTCAATGTAGAGGTGCTCCTGAACTATGTTCCATATCTGATTGTTCTGTTTCTCCTGAAGATGCCTCTTCAAGAGTTGGTACGAGTCACGGGAAATACGCAGAACAAATTTACTTGTTCGAAAATCCAACATGGTCTCATTCCCTTTCATGTGTTCCTTTTTGGTAAGACTAGATAATACTCGTAGGTCATCCTGGTAATAACATTCCTGATCTCCATGGAACCTGTTTCAGTGATTTTAAAAAGTCATTTTTCAACGTAATCATTAAGGGATCCGCCTCTCCCCCATATATTTATACACCACCCTAGAATATTTTCAGTGTAGTAGTATGAATAATCCTGAACTAAGCTGTAGGATCAGAAGTAACTCATTTCAAAATGATTTCAAATCAGTTTCTGAATTCATTCTGATAATGACCAATTAATTCTCTAATGAAATGTATCATAACATTTTAAGAGAGGAATTTGAATAAATATCATAAGTAAATGAAAGACAATCAACAATGGTAGACATCTGAAAATGTCAGAACCCTTGCTTTAATAAATTTATGATTTTTCAAAACCCACTATTTGTTTTTTTACTTTATTATAGAAAAATTCAAACATATACAAAAGTAGAAAATAGTATAATGAACTCAATGTACCTATCATCCAATTATCAGTATATGGCATTCTTATAAAACTCACCATTTGTAATGTGTTCTTATACCCCTAATACTGTAAATATCAATACTTTAATATTATCACTAAAGAACAAATGTTGATACCAAACAATGGGTACTTTCATTAATTCACTATTACCAAAGGCAAGTAAAGCCTTCAGCCTTGATGACAGTAAATTTAAATGTACGTTTCTATAAATCTTAATTTTCCTAATAAAGTATAATTAAAGACCATATATTTGGTACTCACTAAGCGCAATAATCAATGCAAAAATATTTAGAAAACAATGACTAAACATAAGATATTAGGGCTCTCGTTCTGACAGACACATAGCCAACAGATTCATAAACTGTTACCTGTGTTAGCTTATTATGACTCATCGATACATGAACAAAGGGTCCAGGATTTGAATGGAATTAGAAATCTCAGCCTCTTGGTGTTTATATCAGTAACTGCCCATAATTTCATCTGGGTATGGAGTCCTAGCAAGGGTTGGAACTGACGAATAGAAAGAGAAGTCCCTATGCTGTTCCAGCTTCCGGTGTGGGGAGATGGCTATACCATGACACTGGAAGAACATAAGGGTTTCTGATGACAGTACTATAAGAAAAATTGGATTCTAGAGTCAGTTCTGTCATCAGCCTTTCTTAGTTTTTTTCCTAAAAACACTTAGCTACCGAACATTTTTTCTTTCTATGCTTTCTATTAGGCATCATGGTATAATGAAAAGAGCAATGGCATAGAAGCCAAGAGTCCCAAGATCTAGCCTTCCTCTATTACCATTAATTGTTACAAGTCCTTGCTTCTGCTTCTATCACTGTACTAAAGAGCTCTGTTTCAAACTGTTAAGCACCACCTCCTTTCCCTTTCCCTTGACTTCTATAACTCAACATTTTTAGTTTTCTTCCTACTTCTCCGGCTTTTCCTTTTATAGCTTTTCTACTTGGCCATTAAATGTTAGAGTTCCTTAAGGCTCGGACCTAGCCCTCTTACTGGACATATTTCCTACTCTCCCTTAGACAATCTCATCCATATCCATCAATACTACACATGATTCCCAATTTATGGCTCCAGTACCTACCTCTAAGCTCCAGAGCCTTCCACTTATCTACTTGACATGTCTTAGATGAGTCAAAGGGCATATTCAAATCTGAACTCAAGAATATTTCATGACCTGACAAACTGGGTCCTCTTCTAGGATACTCTATTTCAGTGAAGGGTACTCTTGTCCAGGTGGGGAAGCCAGAAATCTAGGGTTATCCCTGATACCTCCATCTTCTCATCACCAAATTCAATCCATCACTAACTCTCTCCTAACTATCTCACCAATTTGTCTATTTCTCTTCACCTCTATCATCAAATCTAGTTCAATGTTTCTCAACAGGGGTGCTACTGGTATTTTGGGCAGGACAATTCTTTGCTAAGTGAGATGTCCTGCGCATATGAGAATATTTAGTGTCCCTAATCCACATGCCTCTCCCCACTAGTTATTATGACAACCCAAAACACCTCCATGCCTTTTCCAAGGACCCAGGAGGAATATCAACCCTAGTTGAGAATCACTGCCATAACCTCCAAAATTAATCAACTTACAGTCACTGTCTCCCCTGCCATGTTTTCCATGGTGCAGAAAGATCCTTTCAAACTGCAAATTTAATAATGACATGATCCTACAATGATTTCTGTAGCAGATATACCTCATTGTTCCCAAATATCCATTTTACCTCTCTTCCTCCTCCAAAATAGAAGCCCTGAACATTAGCAGGGCACATAGACACCTAGGTAAAGACCACATTTCCTATCTCTCTTGTAGTTAGGTATGACCACTCGACTGATGGGGATATTAAAGGAAGAAGTATATACAACTTCCAGGAAGAATGTATACCCTCCCTGCTAACTAGAATGCTGATGTGATGGCTTAGAGCCAGAGAGCTATCTTGTGCTATGAAGTGGAAGCTACACGATGAGGGTGGTAGAACAAAAAGATAGAAGGAGCCTGGGTCCCTGATAATCAAGGACCCACCAAATCAACCCTGGACTGCCTACTTTTTATAAAACAGAGAAATAAACTGTTATTTAAGCCACTGTTCAGATTTTCAATCACTCTCAAATTGAATCCTAATTCATGTTCCTATTGCTCTTAGGATAAACAAAGATCCTCAACATTTCCCAAGAACCTCCCTGATCTAGACCCTAACCAAGTCTACAGTTTTATGTTGCACCACATGCCCATCCCCATTGTCTGCTCCAACCACACTGGTCTTCTTTCAGTCTCTGTACCTACCATACTCCCTCCTACAACAGAAATTTCACACATGCTTTTTCCTCTCTTTGTCTTCATCTGGTTAACTCCTACCCAATCATCAGATCTTTTCTCAAAACATCACTTACTCTGGGAGCTTTCCCTGACTTCTCCAACTAGATCAAACCCCATATTTTAGGCTCTCAAAGCATCAGGTACCTCTTCTTCACAAAGTACTTTTGAGTTGCAATCTTATACATAACACATATTCATATATTTGCATGGTTACAGATAAGTATGCATATATACACAAGTTATACATACACATTATATATATAAATTCACATACTTCTCAAAGAATGATTTTGCTTCATTCTCATGTTGATTGTAGACTAGTTCTAAATACATGTGTACAAACAAAGGATAAAAGAGTTGGGATAACTCTGCCCGATGGCAGTCCAGGGAACATTCGATGAAGTGTTTCAGTCCACTATAGTATTCTTCATACATCGCAGGGTCTCCTTGCTGGTTGTAAGCTGACAGCACAGCACTGACATCTGGCTGATCTTCCACAGCTACACTTCCAACTGTTTAAAAATCAAAAACCAACTTTCAAGAACATGCCCAGATAAACACATATGACTACGGCTGTTTTGCAAAGCCCCAGAGTGATTTGTTTCTTAAATATGTTTGTCTCTCTCCTCTCAACTTTTCCCCAACACAATCACACAGTCTTTTAATGGGATTTTTCACTT